>SJYO01018757.1:29043374-29159832 GCA_006410555.1 Capra ibex | reverse complement strand
TTCTAGTACCGTAGACCAGGGTAGTGAAGTACCGTTTATCTACCCCTTTGTCACCTTTGTCACAGTCTGAAATAAAAACCCCCGAGGTTTTAGTGACGTCTACCACTAACGTCGGTACTTTAATTTTCTACGAATGAGGAACCTTCTTTTCAATACTGGTTGGATCTATCGTAAAACTTTTCGTCTCTGTAATGAAACGGTTGTTTCAAGACCGATCAGTTCCGATACCAAAAAGGTCACCAGTACATACCTACACTCTCAACCTGACACTTCTTTCGACTCGCGACTTCTTAACTACGAAAACTTGACACCACAACCTCTTCTGAGAACTCTCAGGGAACCTGACGTTCCTCTAGGTTGGGCAGGTAAGATTTCCTCTAGTCAGGACCCACAAGAAACCTTTCTGACTGCGATTTCGACTTTGAGGCCATGAAACCGGTGGAGTACACTTCTCGACTGAGTAACCTTTTCTGACACTACGACCCTCCCTAACTCCCGTCCTCCTCTTCCCCTGCTGTCTGCTACTCTACCAACCTACCGTAGTGGTTGAGTTACCTGTACTCAGACTCGTTTGAGGCCCTCAACCACTACCTGTCCCTCCGGACCACACGACGCTGAGTACCCCAGTGTTTCTCAGCCTGTGCTGACTTGCTGACTTGACTTGACTTGACTTGACTTATTACTCACTACAACTCGTAGACAAGTACACAAACAACCGGTAGACATACAACAAAACCTCTTTACAGACAAATCTAGAAAGAGGGTGAAAAACTAACCCAAAACCAAAAAGACCATAACTCAACATACTCGACGAATATATGAAACCTTTAATTAGGGAACAGTCAACAAAGTAAACGATAATGAAAAGGGGGTAAGACTCCCAACAGGAAAGTGGAACGAATCACAAAGGAACCGACAAGTTTTCTAAAATTCTAATTAGTTCAGGGTGAACAAATGAAAACAAAAATAAAGGAAATGAGATCCTCCACCCAGTATCTCCTAGAACGAAACTAAATACAGTAATTCACGAGACGGATACAAAGGGAGATTCTCAAAATATCAAAGACCAGAATGTAAATCCAGAAACTAGGTAAAACTCTAGTAGAAACCTATACCTTAATCCTCCACAAGATTAAAGTAAGAAAATGTACATCGGTAGGTCAAAAAGGTCGTGGTAAATAACTTCTCCGACAGAAACGGGGTGACATATAAGAACGGAGGAAACATTTTTTATTCCATGGGTATCCAAGTACCCAAATAAAGACCCGAAGGACAGAACCAGGTAACCAGAAATAAAGACAAAAATACAGTCATGGTATGCCAGAACCACTGACATCGAAACATCATATTAGATTTCAGTCCTTCCAACTCAGGAGGTCGAGGCAAGAAGAAACAGTTCTGACGAAACCGATAAGTCTCCGAAAACACAAAGGTATACTTAAGACTTAAGAAAACAAGATCAAGACATTTTTTACGGTAACCATTAAACTATCCCTAGTGTAACTTAGACATCTAACACAAACATCGATCAGTAAAAGTGTTATAACTAAGAAGGATGGGTCTTTGTACATTATAGAGAGGTAGACAAATGCAATAGAAAATAAAGAAAGTAATCGCAGAACATCAAAAGACACATGTCAAGAAAACAGAGGAATCCATTCAAATAAGGATCTATAAACTAAGAAAAACAACGTTACCACATGCCCTAACTAAGGAATTAAAGAGAAAGACTAAAAAGTAACAATCATATGTCTTTATGTTTACTAAAGACACATAATTAAAACATAGGACGTTGAAACGATTTAAGTGACTAATCGAGATCATTAAAAGACTATGATAGAAATCCTAAAAGATACATGGCATAGTAGTAGACTTTTGTCACTCTCGAAATAAAGAAGAAAAGACTAGACCTAAGGAAAATAAAAGGCGAGGGGGGGGGGTGGGGGGCGGTAAACGACATCGATCCTGAAGGTCTTGATACAACTTATTATCACCACTTTCATCTATGGGAACAGTACAAGGACTGGAATCTCCTTTACGAAAGTCAAAAAGTGGTAACTCTTATTACAAACGACATCTGAATATTATATACCAGAAATGATACAACTCCGTCCAAGGAAGATACGAGTAAAAGACTTCTCAAAATGAGTATTTACCCATGACTTAAAACAGTTTCCGAAAAAAAGACGTAGATAACTCTAATAGTATACCAAAAATAGAAAGTTAAACAATTATACCACATGGTGCAACTAACTAAACGTATATAACTTCTTAGGAACATAGGAACCGTATTTGGATTGAAATGGTACCACGTACTCAAAAGACTACACAACTACTTAAGACAAACGATTTTAAAACAACTCCTAAAAACGTAGATATAAGGAATCAATATAACCGGACACTAAAAGAGAAAAACACAATAGAAACCAAAACCACAGTCCCACTATCATCGGAACATCTTACTCAACCTTACAAGCAAGGAGACGTTAAAAAACTCTGTCAAAATCTTACTAACTGTAATCGAGAAGAGATTTACAAACT
Organism: Capra ibex; assembly: GCA_006410555.1. Taxonomy (NCBI): domain Eukaryota; kingdom Metazoa; phylum Chordata; class Mammalia; order Artiodactyla; family Bovidae; genus Capra; species Capra ibex. The sequence continues at coordinate 29,157,291 of SJYO01018757.1, read as the reverse complement.
ATCTAAAGAGAACACTTCGGTAGACCAGGACTCGAAAACTAAAACCCCTCTAAAAAAAATTAGTGTCGAAGTTAAAGTCACGAACATTAACCCAACAAGTATTAAAGATGAACCAAGTCAGAACCTTCTAACTTGAAAAGATTCTTAGACAGGTAAAGAAGGTCCAATAGGTAAAATAGTGGTATGGTAACAAGTATTGTCAGAGAATATTAGAAAACGTAAAGACGTGACAGACACATTGAAGAGGAAAAAGTAAAGATTAAAACAACTAAATTAAGAAGAAAGAAAAAAATGCTACTTAGACCGATTTCCAAACAGTTAAAACAAATAGAAGAGTTTCTTGGTCGAAAATCAAAATAATTAGAAATGATAACAAAGAAAGTAGAGAAAAAGTAAATAAAGACGAGTCCAGAAATACTAAATAAAGGAAGATAATTAACACCTGAAAAAAAAACCACAACAACAACAAGAAGAAGAAAAAGGTCAACAAAATCCACATTTCAAACCATCAGATAAGCTACAAAAAGAACAAAGAACCCCATCCTAACATAACGATATTTGAAGGGAGAATCTTGACGAGAACGACGTAGGGTATCCAAAACTCAACAGTACAAAAGTAACAGTAAACAAAGATCTTTAAAAAACTAAAGGGAAAACTAAAGAAGCCATTGGACAACCAATAAAACTTTACATAACAAATTAGAGGTACACAAACACAAAGAATGTGAAAAAAGGAACATTAACTGTAGATCAGAGTATCGTAACACCAACCTCTTCCACTAACGATGTTAAAGTTACAAGAATTTAAATGACTCCAAACTAAACACTGGGTTCTATACCATACAAGGTACATGAAAACTCTTCTTCCACATAAGACGAAAGTTACCTTACAGGACTTCTATAGTTACTCTAGGTAGAGTAGATTACATAGTAAATTTCGATACAAAAGAATAATTAAAAGACAAAACTACTAGACAGGAAAACACACTCACCCTACAATTTCAAAGGATGATAATAACACAATGACAGTTAAAGAGGAAGATACAGACAATCACAAACAGAATACATAACTACACGAGGATACAACCCCTGTATCTATAAATGTTAACAATAAAGAAGGAGAACCTGACTAGGGAACTAGTAATGTATCACGGGAAGGAATAGAGAACATTAAAAAAAATAAAATTCCAGATAAAACAGACCATACTCCTAACGATGACGTCGAAAGAAAACGAGGGGTAAACGGACCTTATATAAAAAAGGTAGGAGAGTGAAAGTCAGATACACACAGAACTCCAGACTTCACCCAAAGAACATCTGTCGTATATATATCCAGAACAAAAACATAGGTAAGTCGGTCAGACACAGAAAACCAACCTCTTAAATTAGGTAAATGTAAACTTCATTGATAACTATATATACAAGGATAACGGTAAAAGAGTTAACAAACCCCAATTAAAACATCTAGACAAAGGAAGAGAACATAAAGAACTGATCTATTCAGACCAATTGTAAACAACATTTCGACTGAACCACCATGACTTAAGAGAATTGAAAACGAAAAAACTTTTCGAAAAATAAAGAGGTAGTTAAAACTTACTCTAGGAACGACCCATGTCATTAGAACCAACATCTAAAAGGGGAAAGTCATGAAATTTATATAAGACGGTAAAGGAATGTCTCAAAGACAACTTTCTAGTCGACAATTTGTATACCCTAAAGGGAACAAACAATGAACAACGAAAAGGGAACGACGAAAATTATAAGAAAAAAGCACAAATAAGAAACACTCAAACTAATCATACAGAACCACACAGAGGAACCCAAATAGGACATACCCTAAGAAACAAGGACAACCTGAATTAACTGATAAAAGAAAAGGTACAACCCCTTTAAAAGTTGACATTAGAGAAGTTTTTTAAAGAGTACGGGAAAGAAAAAGAGAAGACGAATGTCCTGGGGATATTAAGCTTAAAACCACGTAAACTAAAACAGGTTCTCCAGAGACTCTGATAGGAGTCAAGAAAAGTAAGAAAAATGAAATAAGACGAGAAGTCTTCAATAAACGTAGTAAAATAGAAGATCGAGTGACTAAGTAAGAAGACGAAGTCTATAAGACGACAACTCAGGAAGGTCTTATAAAAATTAAAGTCATTAACAAAACAAACATACAAATAAGAAATTAAGAAGATCCAGAAACAATTAACTAAGTACGTAAAAGAGGTAAAACTAAAGTTCCAAAAACTAGTAGAAATGATAGTAGTAAGACTTAGGAAAAAGTCTATCAAATGGATAAAGGAGAAGTAAACAAACCTGAAGACACAAAGATCGAACAAGGAAGTAAACACATCATAAAGAGATGTAAAAGTAATAATAAAAAAATTAATAACACAAACTCCAGAGGAAAAGGGTCCGAAGTTCCAACTTAAGAAAGAAGGAAAACCAAAGACGGGAAGATTCCACCCAGGTCACCAAACACATTCGAAGTATATCCCACTCTAAAGACGACTGAAAAAACAAAAAGGAGATTACCCGTTCCGACTCACTCCACCATTAGGACAGACAACTACTGACCCAAACATAGAAACAAAACAAACACAAATTTACTACAGAAGACGTGCCCCACGATGACCACCAACCCACTACGTCCCAGAACATGAGTTCACCAAAGGAAACGTACTCAAGAGTGATAAACTATGAGGGATCCCAATCAAGAGACCATCAGATCCCAGAACCTCAGTCACGAGGGTGAGGTTTACAAGTCCCGAACTAGAGTTGAAGACGTACCAAGATATATAATATAAGGTGACCAATCCATGAGGACTGGTAAGAGTCGACGACAAGATGTACGTGAAGACACAGAAGTCCACATAGGGACTACATAGGCACCTTTCTCCACATAAGGTGTAGGTGGATGAGGAGGCAAAACTCTTGACTTAAAACATTAACTCAAACTATACACGACAGGATAGTATCTACAAATGTACAATCTATACACCTTTTATAGTTATGAATTCTTCTGTCTCTTCCTTTTCAGGGGTTCTCTTTGACACTGTCTCACTCTTTATACCTCTTGACACTCTCGATCACTGTCTGAAATAAAAGAACCCGAGGTTTTAATGACGTCTACCACTGATGTCGGTATTTTAATTTTCTACGAACGAAGAACCTTCTTTTCAATACTGTTTGGATCTTTCGTATAATTTTTCGTCTCTATAATGAAACGGTTGTTTCCGAGTAGATCAGTTTCGATACCAAAAAGGTCATCAGTATATACCTACACTCTGACCTGGTATTTCATTCGACTTACGACTTCCTAACTACGAAAACTTGACACCATAACCTCTTCTGAGAACTCCCAGGGAACCTGACGTTCCTCTAGGTTGGTCAGGTAGATTTTCCTTTATACAGGACTTATAAGTAACCTTCTTGACTACGACTTCGACTTCGAGGTTATGAAACCGGTGGACTACGTTTCTTGACTGAGTGACCTTTTTCTGGAACTACGACCCTTTCTAACTTCCGTCCTCCTCTTCCCCTGCTGTCTTCTACTCCACCAAACTACCGTAGTGGGTGAACTACCTGTACTCAAACTCGTTCGATACCCTCAACCACTACCTGTGACCGTACGACGTCAGGTACCCCAGTGTGTCTCAGCCTGTGCTGACTAACTGACTTGACTGACTGACACTCTCAATCACAATGTATCCGGTTGCGTTTTCTTAAAGTTCTCATTTCTATATACTTTGACAATTTATGTCTCTCTCCAGTTCATCCTTCTGTTTTTACATGGGTTACCGGAATCACCGGGGTCTTACCCGCGAAAGTCATCTTCGTTCAAAGGTCATCTAATTTCTCCCTTACTACCACTCTTTAGTCTCTCCTCTACAGTTAAAGAAATATTTCTTTAAACCAATATTTTACGTCACCTCTAGAATTTATGATCCATTCACCCTTATTCTCCCTATTCTTTTTCCTAAAAATAAAAAAAGAAATGTTTCACACCCTTTAGATCTTTATTGGGTATCCTCAAGAAATATCCCCTTTCTTGGTCATCAGTACATACCTATACTCTCAACCTGATATTTCTTTCGACTCATGTCTTTTTAACTACGAAAACTTGACACCACAACCTCTTCTGAGAAATCTCAGGGAACCTGACGTTCCTCTAGTTTGGTCAAGTAGGATTTCCTTTAGTCAGGACCCACAAGTAACCTTCCTGACTACAACTTTGACTTTGAGGTTATGAAACCGGTGGACTACGTTTCTTGACTGAGTAAACTTTTCTGGGACTATGACCCTTTCTAACTCCCGCCCTCCTCTTNAGTTTGGTCAAGTAGGATTTCCTTTAGTCAGGACCCACAAGTAACCATCCTGACTACAACTTTGACTTTGAGGTTATGAAACCGGTGGACTACGTTTCTTGACTGAGTAAACTTTTCTGGGACTATGACCCTTTCTAACTCCCGCCCTCCTCTTCCCCTACTGTCTCCTACTCTACCAACCTACCGTAGTGACTGAGTTACCTGCACTCAAACTCATTTGAGATCCTCAACCACTACCTGTCCCTCCGGAGCACACGACGCTAAGTACCTCAGCGTTTGTCAGTCTGTGCTGACCCGATGACTTGGCTTGACTTGACTTGTCCCTTTTCTTGGATACTTAAAACTTCTATTTCCGTTTCTTCTTTTTTACGTACTATCGTTCAGGGATTCTTACTTCTCCCATACCTATTGTCTAGGTTCTTATTTCTTCCTTCTTATACTTTTTTCTCCTTTTTGAACTTTAAAGTCGAATTAACCTGTTGAGAGAATCAATTCATCCGTCGATACGAAACTAGGAGAGACTATGTCGTTCCCTCTGTACCGGAACCTCAAACTACAGAACAGTTCTCTCTTCTTTACCATCGTCGACCATGGTTTTACTTTTTGTGTCACGTCCTCAATAACTAATAAAATTTTATAGAATATTGTCCAAGACAAATTATGAAACTTTCTCGATAAGTATTAGAATTGTTAATTTGTGACAGTAAAAAGGAAATTACATAAGAGTGGTGTCGACGATAATAGAATAGTTGTAGACAGGTACGGAATACCTTCAAATAAAAAGTTCACTTTGATCTTATTTTTCGAACTGTAAATTATATAAATTATACGTTAGACAGAGTACTACGTAGTTACTGAAATAAAAATTATACTTTAGATCTACTTTTAGAAACCCAACTTTTTCTAAGTTTACATTTACATAAAATTTATATTAAGGTATTTATTATTATAGTACTTAAATAGTTATTTTAACGAATAAATATACTTCTAAATAATATCGTAAGAAATAATCTTAACACCAAAATGAAATTATTACTTTTTATAAAACATGTAACTACATATCGTCTTTGGTTACGTCATAACACTTCGTTAATAGGAGGTTAAAAATTTAATTTTTTTAAAAAATTTTTATATTTGTTGAGGTTTTTTCATGAAACTTCCAAACTAATATATAAAATAAAAGATAACTCAATAAATATATTTTCAATGAACGATAAAACCACAACCCCCACAAGGGTCCACCGTGTCAACATTTCTTAGAGGGACGATTACGTCCTCTACATTCTTTACTCCTAAGTTAGGGACGTAGTCCTTCTAAGGGGTCTCATCCTTTACCGTTGAGAGAGGTCATAAGAACGGACCCTTTAAGGTATCTGTCTCCTCGGACCTTCCGATCTCAGGTACCTCAACGTCTCAGTCTGTGGTGACTCACTGACTCACGTGCACGAGTGTGTGTGTGTCTTTGTGTGTGTCTGTGTCTGTGTGTGTGTGTGCTATCAAAGTGTTACTACACTTATGTGAATGACGGGTGGTACACCATGTGAATTTTAACCAATTTTACTATTTGAATATGATGCATATAAAGTGATGTTATTTTTTCGTTTTATATAAAATCATGACAAATACAACCTGTTAAAAAAATAACAATTTTATTATATATTTGTCACTTAATCTATGAAACTACAACTTTACTTTCCCGTAAACTCGAAATTTATCATAAACTCACGTAATCGCTTTCCTTTCCAGGTCCGAGGAGGCAGGTACCCTAAGAGGTCCGTTCTGATGACCTCACCCAACGGTAAAGGAAGAGGTCCCCCTAGAAGGGTTGGGTCCTTATCTTGGGCCCAGAGGACGTAACGTCGTCTGCGAAATTGAAGACTCGGTGGTCCCTTCGGTTTACATGGATGGATGAAGGTAATCAGAGACCACCATATGACATTCTTTTATTAAAAAATTTAGAATGATTTTTGAGGACATCGATTATTCCTGATATTGAAATTTTCTTACATCAAAAAGTGTTCAATTAGTTCCTCCAATACTTTCCTTCGTGTTCTCAATTGTCCTCTGAGTGAGGTAGTCAAAAGAACCTGTGAAAGACGGAAGCAAGTAGGACCTTCCATTGGACCCACCGTTCTTATGTGTAACTGTATGAATCCTAAACTTTTAGTATATAAACTCGATACTCTAAACAAAATAATACCGACTATATTGTTTGGATTCTTTGATCTATTGATGTCTGAGTAATCGTAAGTGACATAAAGGATGTTCGCGGTAGAGAGTGGTCCCTATTAGTAACTAAATGAAAGACAAAAATGTCTAGAGAAGACCTGTAAAACATGTTTACGATAGTATATTACATATAAGTCTGACCGAAGAATGTGAAACATGTTACAAAAGTTCCAAGTAGACATATCACCAACAAAGTTAAACAATGACAAGTCCACTAGTCAACAACTAATCAGTACAGACTAGAAACACTGGGGTACCTGACGTCGTGAGGTCCGAAAGACCAGCAAGTGGTAGAGGTCCTCGAATGAGTTTGAGTACAGGTAACTGAGCCACTACGGTAGGTTGGTAGAGCGGGAGACAGTAGGGTAAGAGGAGGTCGGAAGTTAGAAAGGGTCGTAGTCCCAGAAAAGATTACTCAGATGATAAGTTTAACCCACCGGTTTCATAACCTCGGAGTAGTAGTCGTAGTCAGGAAGTTACTTATAAGTCCTAACTAAAGGAAATCCTAACTGACCAAACTAGAGGGATGTCAGGTTTCCTGAGAGTTCTCAGAAGAGGTTGTGGTGTCAAGTTTTCGTAGTTAAGAAGTAACGAGTCGGAAGAAGTATAAGGTTCAGAGTGTAGATATATACTGATGACCTTTTTGGTATCGAAACTGGAAACAACCATTTAATTTACAGAGATCAAAAATTATGTGACAGATACAAACAGTATAGAAAAGAAGGTTCCTCGTTCTTTGAAGATTAAAGTACCTACGACAGTGGTAGAAGTCACTAAAAGATCGGGTTCTTTCATTTCAGACAGTGACAAAGGTAACAAAGGGGTAGATAAATTGTACTTCACTCCCTGACCATCGGTACTAGAAGTAAAAAGCTTACAACTCAAAATTCGATTGAAAAAGTGAGAGGAGAAAGTTGAAGTAGTTCTTCAAGAAATCAAAGAGAGACGAAAGACGGTATTCCTACCACAGTAGACGTATACACTTCAATAACTATAAAGAGGATCGTTAGAACTAAGGTCGAACACAAAGTAGTTCGGACCGTAAAGAGTACTACATGAGACGTATATTCAATTTATTCGTCCCACTGTTATATGTCGGAATTGTATGAGGAAAGGGTCAAAACTTGAGCAGATTTTAAGATCTTAAGAAAACGAAAAAAATACTAGGTGGTCTATAACCGTTGAACTAGAGACCAAGCAGACAAAAAAGATTTAGGTCGAACTTGTAAACCTTCAAGAACCAAGTACGTGACAACTTCGGATCGAATTTCTTAAAACTCGTAATGAAACTATCGTACACTTTACTCACGTTAACATACGATCAAACTTGTAAGAAACCGTAACGGGAAGAAACCTTAACCTTACTTTTGACTGTACAAGGTCAGGACACCGGTGACGACTCAAAAGGTTTAAACGACCGTAAAACTCACGTCGTGAAAGTGTCGTAGTAGAAAATCCTAAGCTTTATCGAGTCGAACTTAAGATTGTGGAGTTGATCAATACAAGCATCACTAAGAAGGATTCCGGGTGAACTGAAACTTGAGGTCCTACAGACCGAGAGCCACTCACTAATGTGGTAGCACCAATAGACCCAGTAATTCTAGAAAAAACATATCAAGAAGACAAGACATATAGAACGGTGGAGAAGAATTACAGAAGACGAAAACAATACAGGTATGTAAAGACAAGAATTTACGTGGGTAGAAACGTACTTTACAAGGAACCATAGAGATTAAAATAACTTCTCTATAGATCAGAAAGGATAAGATAACAAAAGAAGATAAAGAAGTGTAACAAGTGAATTCTTCCGAAAGAATAGAGAGGAACGATGGGAAACCTTGAGACGTAAGTCTACGAATATAGAAAAGAAAAGAGGAAACGGAAAGTGAAGAGAAGAAAAGATTCGATAAAGATTCCGGAGAGTCTGTTGTAAAACGGAAAAACGTAAAAAAGGAGGTAACCCTACCAAAACTAGTGACGAAGGATACGTTACAATACTTGGAGGTAGGTATCAAGAAGTCCGTGAGACGTATAGTCTAGATTAGAGAACTTAGATAAACAGTGAAAGTGACATATTAGTATTCCCTAAACTAAATTCAATGTCGACTTACCGGATCACTAAAAAGGGAGGAAAGAATTCAATTTAGACTTAAAAGGTTACTCCTGAAGTACTAGACTCGATGTAAGTCGAGGTCCAGAACAAAAACGACTGACATATCTCACAGAGACAGAGGTAGATCAAGGGACTGGTCCTCAGTTTTACCCGGGGGATGTAACCCTCGTTCCTCAGAATTGGTGACCTGTTGGTCCATTCAGGGACCCAACAGAATAATAACGTAAAATTATTAACAAATAAATATCTATTTAAGACAGTGTAAAGTCTTTTGAGACGTATTGGGTTCCAGTACTTTTAAACGAAAATATAAAAGAAGATTCCCAAAATATGAAAATCGAGTACTTAGATCCGGATACAAAATAAAACTTAATAAGAACAAAAAAAAAAAAAAAAACCATATATCTATGAGTTGACAGGACCATAGTAAATAACTTTTCTGATAAGAAAGTTTGTACCTAGAATGAAAAGTTATAATAAAACAGAGAAGACTCAAGAAATTTTTAGATATACTAAAAACCCTANCAGGACCATAGTAAATAACTTTTCTGATAAGAAAGTTTGTACCCAGAATGAAAAGTTATAATAAAACAGAGAAGACTCAAGAAATTTTTAGATATACTAAAAACCCTAGTCGAACAGTTAAAGACGTTTTTTCGGTCTATCCTAAAAACTCTCCTTAACCTAACTTAGACATGAAATCAAACTTTTGATGAAAGTAGAATCGTTATAATTCAGAAGACTTGGTACTTGAACCCTACAGGAGGGTAAATAAATACGAAAGGTCAGAACTTATACATGTTCAGGATGTAAAGAAAGTAATTTAAATAAAGATTCGTAAAATAAGAAAAACTCTGGTAAATTTTACCTTAACGAAGGAATCAAGTTAAAAGTCTAACTGATAACGATTGAATATCTGTACGATAAATAAAACCAAATAACTATTACATTGATTCTTTTATATCTTTTAAATAAAATGAAATACTCCGAAAAATATTTCAATGTACTAAATAGTAGTACAAATATTAGTACTAGGAATCTTTAGACTTACTACTAAATCGTTCAACGGGTTGACTGAAAGTATATTTAGGTTGTAGATGATTGTGAAATGTAACCTTTCATCGTACAACTTAATCCTTTTCCCAAAGGGTTTGACTGTCAAGAAGTATTTATGGACCCCTTAAAAAATTATATGTAACTGAGAAAAATAAAAGATGACCGACTTAGTCTTAAAACCCCTTTCTCGGATCTAAGAAATGAAATTTTTTATAGGACTCAATTAAACCATGTCGGATGAACACTTGAGCGTAAATTCTTTGTGATACAATACGAAGGTATTCCGTTTGTATAAGGACACTTAAGTGAAACTACTCGGATAACCTTACACTAAAAATAATTTGTCACTTGTCTTAGTTTAAAGACTAAAATACCTTGACTGTAAGACAGTACCTCCTTCAATCTGTCATTCTATATTCACCGTTTTTCCTTTCATTTCGTTCGGTTTCCAGATTTCTTACTGTCTCCATGTCAACTTTGACACAAGTTTCCTCTAGGAAAGGTAGTCCACTATAACTTTATTTCTGGACTTACTTTCCTCTTTTACTAAGTACCTTCAGAGATTCTTTTTTTGCGAGACACGTCTTTCTTATCTCTTACATTTCTGGATGACTCTTCCTCGAATCCATTTACAGGTTCTTATTCCTCCGGTGATGAAAACTCTTCCACTCAATGATTCTTTCATCATTCTTTGCTTTAACCTTTTTAACCTCGTGTGGTGTAATGAGACGTACTTTACTCTTAAAATACATTAAAACATGTCTTCCCATTGTACTAGATTAAATTTTACAATCCCCCTCTTTTCTATTTCTTCCCGATTATCCTTCGACACTGTTAACAGAACAACGTATCAAGAGTTACACACCAGGTTCCTTTTAGTCCTTTTATGACTCTAGGAAAGTGTATAGGTACTTCAGTTTGAATGAAAGTACTATTCATTCTACAATAAACGGAAAAAGTGAACAACTGTATGTGTGACCACCACGTTTTCATCACTATTCATTGTGACGGCAGTGGAATTGTACTTGGTTCTATCACCGTGGTTTGAAATGATTTTCAGTATCATAAGAGATGTTGGTGTTGAGACGGTAGTTATTTTCAAAACATAGGGACTACTTCGTCATCTTTAATCACAATAATTTAGAGTTGGAAACTCTTGTACAGAACAATTACTTGTTAAGACACACTACTTTACTCTTCGTGTGTATTTCGAGAAGACGACAAACACTTCATATTATCAACAGAACTTCTTTCCGTAAACACGTTCACTCAACGTTCAATTCGTCCGAAAATTATTTTAAACTTGTCTTGTAGTAATTTTCTTACGACTGTTTGATATAGATAAGTCTGAACTCATACCCCGTTTTTTTAAAAATAAAACTTTTACGTGTTTCGTCCAAACGATGAAGTCCCCTTTGTTGACTGTCATAAACAACGGTCACTATTTGAAACTTAAAATTCCCTTCATAATGTAAAACCTTTTACACGTAGACAGTTGTACTTCAGTCACGAAGAGTTATCAGGTTCGTAAAATTCCTCTAATCACCACTTTTTGATACAACGAGAGGATTCAAAAAAAAAAAAAAAATTATATCGTTGAGTCACCTCTAGTTCTACCACTTTGTATTTTTGTACCGTGGGTGGAGAAAGATGTTTTTGTGATTTTTATGTAGATATGTACCCTTCTAAAAGTGTTTTACGGATAACTTGTGACCGTCCAGAGTATGTTGGTTTCGACGTTCTTTCTAGTGGTGTATTGGTCCATCCTGGTTTGTTGTTGTTATTTTCGTTAAACCTACTTTGGACGTTAGGACTCTCCCTCAGCACTTTCTTATTTCCAAGACAGTGGGACCCTTGCGGGAAATGATCGACCCTATAGTTGGTCCTGTCTATTCCGCGAAGTCACCAAGTTTCCTCTCTCGTCGTCGGTTGAACGTCGTCGTTTTATCTCTCTCTGGTCGTGTCTTCCAGAACCGATGGAACGACGTGAGGGTCGAGGTCTACGTGTGGATGAAAACACACGTCGAAGTCGTCTGTCTGAGTTCCTCTCGTGAGTCAAACAGACACGTATCTGTCGGGTTTCCTGTACGCTACACGAGACCCGGTGTTGAGTCTCACACACGTCTTACCTCGGACCCAAGAGTAAGAGTCGTACGAACGTCACTCGACTTAGACGACGATGTTCGAGACCCTCGTTTATTCTCGTCCGTCCAACGGTTGTGCACCTCCACCTTGATTTAAGACTCGGTTAAGGACGGTCACCTCGTCATTACCGTCCAAATGGGGGGACTACCTAAACATTCACGTCTTGGATGTCTTGTAGGTCTGTAGATCCTCCTAATGACCGTAAGAGTACCCCCTCCCAGGTCGTAGTCGTCTCCACCCGAAACATCCACCCGTGTACACCTCCGTCCCGGACCTAAGATCCAACTAAGAACCTTCGGTGTGTCACCCATACCCCATGTTGATACCGTCCAAGTTCAGAACCTGAATTCATCTAAAAACGATCGTCGTAACACTCGTGTCATGGACTCCCTGTAGACTCTTTTAATGGTCGTAAGGGTATTCTACCCCGGTTTCTATCATGGTTCCCGTCACATAAAACACTCGAGTGTGTTGTCCACTGTCCACTGTAGGGTCTCACGTGAAGGGTCACCTGGCAAGAATGTCTTCTTATAAACCACGGAAGAAAGGAACTCTGTTGTCAGACCAGGTTGGATGAAGTGTAACGTCGAATATTGACCTAGATCCCCAAAGATGACGTTGTTGACCCCTAGTCTGAGACGAGAATTCTTTCGATTGTCATTGTCTCGTTTCTTCTCCACGACCGGTTGTAGGTTCTCTCCGAGACCGGTGGTGTTGTGGTTAGTGTTGAGGTTATTGCCCCTATTACAGGTCGTGTAGGTCCTTTCTACACCTCCCATAAGTGTGATTTTCGTTGGGAGTGGGAGTCAAGTTTCGACAACTTGAGTATGTCCGATGTGTCCCTACGAGGGTGTATTTTGGTCGAGAAGTTCCAGTGTCACATATTGACAAGGAGTATTTAAGTATCTTGGTCGCTTTTTCTTCATTTTATTTCTTCGTCTCCTTAGTGAGGTTCAACTTTCTTGTTCTCTTCAGAGGAGTTTCTTGTTTATTACCTTTTTTGAAGAGGTCAGATAATCCGGGGGTCAAGTTTTTCCCCTACTATTTTTACTACCCTTTAATTCTTTCCATCTAGTAAATAAAATTGTTCCTCGATCTCTGATATTTCTTCTCGGTTAGTTTTAGTCTGTTGAGTTAACAACTCTATTTTTGACTCGGCTTTCACCGTTCACTGTTTGATTTATTACGTATTCTCACTTATTCACTAGATCTTCTATCCTATTACCTTCAATAAACTAGTCTTGTCGTCGTCTTTCTGGTTTCCTTTTTTTTTACTTCCTCTATCACTTCCTATCCCTTCAGACCACACGACGTTAAGTGTCCCAGTGTTTCTCGACCTACACTACCACTGAATTGTTGTCACCCTATTTTATTATATTATTACGGTTAGATGTGTATTATCCCCAAGGTATTCCTCTTCTCTCTGTCTTTCCCTACTTTATACATAAACTTTTTTGATACGGACTTTTGACGGGTTTGGATTTCTTCCTTTAGATATAAATCTATGTCCTTCGTGTCATCCAGGGTTTGTTCTTCTTACGTTTGGTCGAATATGGTTCTGTAATATTAATTTTACCGTTTACAATTTTTACTTCTCTCCCAACATTTCCTTTATTCTCTTTTTGTTTCTGAATCAATATTTCCTTGAGGGTATTCTGTTAGTCGACTAAAGAGATTTCTTTAAAACGTTGCATATAAGTTTTAGGACTTTCCTTTTTTTTTTTTTTTAACGGTTGATCCTATGAGATGGGTCTTTCTAATAGTAAATCTTATCTTCCTCTTTATTTCTTTAAAAGTCCATCCTTTTTTGACTTTCTTATATCTTTATGATTTAGATAGTATTTTCTTTACAACTGCCCAAAACAAATGTATCTTTTCTTCATTCTTATATGTCCCTTTTCTTTTAGTGTTATCCTTTTCGTTTGTATACTTACCTAACATCTAGTGAATTTATTCGGTCATGTGTTTTATTTCTTTTTTGGGGTTTAAACACTTCCGTTAATATTGATGTTATTTAACGGTTTATTATTTATATTTCTACATTTTATCCTGTAGTTTTAGTATTTTACAACCCCTTCCCTCCTTCTTTTACATCTTAAAAAAAAAAAACTTACACAAACTCAAATAAACTGAGAGCCAAATTTCTTTCATCTATCTCATTACCTAATTGTACCAATTTTTAGTCCCACTGGTGTTTATTTTATGTACGTTGTCTAAGTCTTTTTGGTTTTTCTTCTCCTGACTTCGTATTGAATTTTCTTTTGGTATTCGGTGTTTTCTCTTTTCTTCGTCTTTTTCTTTCCTTCTTTATTCTTTATGTTTTCGTTGGCCTTTTTTACAAATTTTACCGTTATTTACGTATGAATACTTTTTAATGGAATTTATAGTTACCTGAATTATGAGACTAGTTTTCTGAATGTTACCGTCTAACCTATTATTTTGTTGTCGGATGTTGTACGACGAATGGTCTCTGGGTGAAATGTTACTCCCTGTGTGTCTAATGTTCAGTCCTCTATAAAGTATGTTTGTCTTTACTGTCCTTGTACTACCATCGTTACGAGTATACTCTATTGTATCTGAAATTTTATTTCCGGTATTTCTTTCTACATCGTCCTGTAACACACCATACGAATCGGCGAGTCAGTACGGACTAAGAAGCACTGGGGTATCTGACATCGGGTGGTCCAAGAAGACAGGTACCCCTAAATAGTCCCTTCTTATGACCTCACCCAACGGTACGGGAGGAGATTCCATAGAAGGGTTGAATCCCTAGTTTAGGTCCAGAGGACGTCACGTCCACCTAAGAAATGACAGACTTGGTGGTCCCTTCGGGACCATATTACTGTATTCCTAGTTATGTTCTTCTCTGATAATGTGAGTAATTGTATATACGTGGGTTATGTCCTCGTGAATTTATGTATTTTGTTTATGATTGTCTGTATTTCCATCTTTAACTACTCTTATATTATCATCCTCTGTAATTAGGGAGTGAATGTAGTTACCTGTCTAGAAGGTCTGTCTTTTAGTCATTTCGTCGTCTCTAGGATTTACTTTGTTATCTTGTCAAACTAAATTAACTATGAAAAGTCCTGTAATGTCGGTTTTTTTTAAGTCTTATGTCTAAGAAAAGTTCCAGTATCCCTCGTAAAAAGATCCTATCTGGTGTGTGATCCTGTGTTTTGTTTGAAGTTGTTTAAATTCTCCTATCTTTAATAAAGTTCATAGAAAAGACTGAAGTTACCGTACTTTGACCTTTACTTGGTGTCCCTTTCTTTACTCCTTTTGTACTGATGTACCTCTGATTTTTTGTACGATGATTTTAGTTACTGAGTTACTTCTTTAGTTTTTCCTTTAAATTTCATGAAACCATATTTGTTGTTACTTCTTTGTCAATTTTTTTTTAGTCACTCAACGTCGTTTTCGTCAAGACTCTCCCTTTAAGTATTGGTATTTCCGCAAAGAGCTTTTTGTTCTTTTTAAAGTTCGGTTGTTAAATCACATGATAGATTTTCTTAATCTTATTCTTGTTGGTTTTGGATTTCAGTTGTTTTCCTTCCTTTATTATTTCTAATCCCTCCTTTATTTATTTTATGTCTAATTTTGTTTATATTTTATAGTTACTTCAAAAAAAACCTTTCCGATTTAACTGTTCGTAGACTAGTCCGAGTAGTTCCTCTTTTCTCTCTCTTAGGTATATTTGTTTTATTCTTTATTTTTACCCTTTTAGAGTTAACTATGGTGTCTGTACGTTTTTTAGTATTCTCTTATGACACTCGTTAATATACGGTTGTTTAAACTGTTGAACCTTCCTTACCTGTTTAAAGGTGTCGGGTGGTTTCGATTTAGTTCTTCTTTATCTACTAAACTTGTCTGGTTAGTGATCTTCATCTTATTTTAAACATTAAATTTTGAGAGGGACGTTTGTTTCAGGTCCCAGTCTACTGAAGTGTCTAATTGAAATGGTTTGTGTGTTTCTTGAATATGACTAAGTAGAGTATGAGAAGGTTTTCTACCGTTTCTTGTGAAGGTTTCTATAAGATACATCGGTGTCAGTGGGACTATGGTTTTGATCTGTTTCTGTAGTGCTTCTTTCTTTTATTGTTCGGTTTTAGAGACTATTTGTATCTACGTTTTTAAGAGTTGTTTTATAATAATTATCGTTTGGTTTATGTTGTATGTATATTTTCGGATATATGGTACTGGTTCACCCTAAGTAGGGTTCAAGTGTTTCTACCAAGTTGTAAACGTTTAGTTAGTCACATTATGTGGTGAAATTACTTTCTTGTCAGTTTTCGGTGTACTAGTAGAGTTATCCGTGTCTTTTCCGTAACTGTTTTAAACTGTAAGTGAGTACTATTTTTCAAAACGGTGTCATCCTAATTTCCCCTGTAAAGAGTTGTATTATTTTCGGTAAACGCTGTTTAGGTCTCGGATACATTAACACCATTTTTCGATTTTCGGAAGAACGATTTTATACTTGTTCTCTCCCTACGGGTGAGAGTAGTGAAGATGAGTTGTATCATCACCTTCAGCATCAGTCTCGTTAGTCTAGTTTTTTTTATTTTTTCTTTATTTCTCTTAAACTAAACCGTCCCTTTTTCCATTTCAACGGTAATATAATTCTACCGTCTTATGATATATATCTTTTGGAATTCCTGAGGTTTACTTTGATTGATCTAGATTAATTATTTAAGTCGTTTATTGCTCTTTCTTCTAATTGTAAGTTTTTAAACAACGTAAAGAAATACGATTGTTACTTTATACTCTTTCATTTATATTTTTTCGTTATAGAAAATTTTATCGTGGTTTTTTTAAGAACCCTTATCTGGACTGGTTCCTCTACTTTATAAAAACATGACTTTTGATATTTGGTAATTATTTCCTTTAATTTCTCCAAAGTTTCTTTACCTTTCTATAGGATACGAGAACCCAACCTTCTTAATTATAACAATTTCACCGTTATGATGGGTTTCGTTAGATATCTAAGTTACAGTAGGGATAGTTTTAAGGGTTCTGTAAAAAGTGTCTTCACGTTGTTTAATAGGATTTTAAATATATCTTACTATTTTCTACGTATTAACAGTTTCGTTAGGACTCTCTTTCGTTTGTTTTGTCCTCAATATTGAGAGGATCTGAAGTCTGTTCTGATGTTTCGATATCTTTAGTTTTGTCACGCCATAACCGTGTTTTCGTCTATATACCTAGTCACTTTATCTTGTCTGTCGGGTCTTTATTTGGGTATATGGATGCCAGTTGATTAGAAACTGTTTCCTTCGTTCTTATATTTTACCTTTTTTCTGTCAGAGAAGTCGTTTACCTCGATCTTTTCAACCTGTAAACGTACACTTAGTCACTTCGATCTCGTGTAGGAGTGTAGTACATGTTTTTATTTGAGTTTTACTGAATTTCAGAATATGTATTCTGTACTGTGGTATTTTGAGGGTCTTCTCTCGTATCCACTTCTTAAGAGACTTTATTTAATATGTTCACAAAAGAATCCAGGCAGAGACTTCCGTTATCTTTATTTTTGTTTTTATTTGTTTCCCCTGGGTTATTTTAAATGTTTGAAAACGTGTCCTTTCCTTTGGTATTTTGTTGTTGTTGTTGTTGTTGTTGTTTACTTTACCTTCTTTTGTAAAAGTTTACTACCCTGTCTGTTCCTGAATTGGAGGTTTTATATGTTTGATTATGTTGAGTCGTTGGTTTGTTCTTTGTTTTGTTGGGTTATATTTTTATCCGTCTTCTGAAATTATCTGTAAAGAAGTTTTTGTGTATGTTAACCGATCGTCCGTGTACTTTTCTACGAGTTGCAGTCATTTATAATCTCTTTACGTTTCGTTTTGATGCTACTCCATGGTGGAGTGTGGTCAGTCTTACTGGTAGTGAATCTTCAGATGTTTACGACCTCTCCCACACCTCTTTTCCCTTGAAAGGATGTGACAACCACCTTTACATTCAACCACGTCGGTGATACGTTTTGTCACACATACAAGGAGTCTTCTGACTTTTATCTTAGTGGAATACTAGATCCTTAGGATGTGGACACGTATATAGGTCTTTTTTTTAACATTAAACTTTTCTATATAAATGAAATTACAAGTATCGTTATAATAAATGTTATCGGCTCTGTACCGTCATGGGATTTACAGGTAATTGTCTACTTTCCTATCTCTTCTACACCATAATGTAATTATACATTTTACCTTAGGATGAGTCGGTATTTTTTCTTATTTTATTACAGTAAACATCGTTGTACCTATCAGGATCTTTAATAGTATACTTCATTTCATTCAGTCTCTTTCTGTTTATAATATACTATAGTGAGTGTATACCTTGAATTTTACACTTTTTTTTTACTTGAAAAAAACAACAAGTCAGTGATTCAACACAGACTGAGAAACGCAGGGGCACTTGACGTCGTACGGTCCGAAGAGACAAGTAGTGATAGAGGAACTTAGACGAGTTTGAGTACAAGTAACTCAGTCATTACGGTAGGTTGGTAGAGTTGGAGACAACGGAGGAAAGAAGAGAACGGGAGTTAAAAGGGGTTGTAGTCCTGGAAAAGGTTACTCAGTCGAGAAGTGTAGTCCACCGGTTTTATAACCTCGAAGTCGAAGTTGTAGTCAGGAAGGTCACTTATACGTCCCAACTAAAGGAAATCCTAATTGACTAAAAAAGAGGTACGTCAGGTTCCCTGAGAGTTCTCAGAAGAGGTTATGGTGTTAAGAAACAACAAGTTGGAAGAAATATGAATTTATAAATGTTTTGTCTTTCTCTGAGTATCGGTATCTTTTCTTCGGATATCAATGGTTACCCCTTTACCCTCTCCTCCTTAGTCAATCCTCGAAACCTAATTGTCTCCGTATATAAATTAAAATCAATTTATATTTTAATCCGAAAGTCTTCCTGTTTATGACGTACTAAGTTATAGAACACTATAAAAAAGGACATTACCTTTTATAAGTCTTTTTATATATTTTATGTATTTTTATCTATAACCTTAGTGAAAAGAGATGTGGTCTTTGATTGTGTTATAATATTTAGTCAATGTGAAGTTATTGTTTATATCAGTAACAAGTATTTACAATTGTACAATGTATGTCATTGATTATTTAATTTTGTGTCTGAAAGTCTTTCTGTTTATGACGTACTAAATTGAATATACTACTGAGATTTCATCTTTTCATGAAAATAAGGAAATGTACATCAACAGGACAAAAGGGTCTTAGTGAAAAACTTCTCTGACAGAAAAGGAGTAACATATAAGAACGAAGGAAACAAGACTTAACTAACTGACTAACATACCCAAATAAAGACCCGAGAGATATGACAAGGTAACTGGATACACAGACAAAAACACAGTCATAGTATGGTCAAAAAAAAAAATTTAATAACATCGAAACAACATAGTAGACTTCAGTTCCTTTTACTAAGAAGTTCGAGACAAGATAGAGTACTAATAAAATTGATAACCCCTAGAAAAAACAAACATATGTTTAAAATTTTACTAAACAAAATCAAGACATTTTTTACGTCAACCATAAAACTATCTCTAACGTAACTTATACATCTAACCGTACTCATCATGTAAATAAAATTGTTATAATTAAGAAAGTCAGGTTCTTGAGTCCCATAGAAAGGTAGACAAACATAGTAGAATTTAAAGAAAGTAGTGACAAAAGATCAAAAGACTCATGTATAGAAAAGGGAGGAATCCATCTAAGTAAGGTCCATAAAACAGGAAAAACTACGTTACTATTCACCCCAACAAAGGAATTAAAGAGAAGGACTATAAAGTAAAAATCACATATATTTACGTTGTCTAAAGACATATAATTAAAACATAGGACTTTTAAATAACTTAAGTAACTACTCGAGATTATTAACCTTGTAAGAGATTGTGATATATGTTTCAGTTCTACCTAATTTCTGGACCTATGATATATTGAATATCTCCTTTTATATCCGTC
Source organism: Capra ibex (assembly GCA_006410555.1). Classification (NCBI taxonomy): domain Eukaryota; kingdom Metazoa; phylum Chordata; class Mammalia; order Artiodactyla; family Bovidae; genus Capra; species Capra ibex. The sequence goes on along the minus strand of SJYO01018757.1, from coordinate 29,137,453 downwards.
TTTCGACTGTATTTAGTGTCGTTATAAAAAATCTAGAGAGAAGATTCATTTTCTTTATTTTCGTTTTCTTTCTGTACCCTGTATTGATTTTAATTTTCTAAAAATTGGAGTTTCTTTTGGTACCTGTTTTGTTTTCCTGTTGTTTCTCTCTTCTATAAACGTTTACTATCCCGACCATTCCCAATTGTACGTTGTATATATTTGTCGAGTATGTTGACTTGTAATTCTTTTGTTTGTTGGATTGAATTTTTACCCGTACTTTGTCATATCAAAAAAGGGTTTCTACTTTACGTCTACCGGTTGTTCGTGTACTTTTCTACCAGTTATAGTGATTAGTAGTCCCTTTACGTTCAGTTTTGGTGTTACTTTATAGTTGAGTGTGGACAGTCTTGCCGATAGTTGATTTTCTTGAGTTTGTTATTTAATAACCACTCATATGCCTCCTTTTCCTTGTAAACATGTGACAACGACCTAATTACGTTCAACCATGTCAGTGACACCTTTTGGTATATCTCAAAAGAGTTTTTGGATTTTAACATGATAGTATACTGGGTCTTTAATGTAAGAATCTATACGGAGTCTCTTTTTTGTTTTGGTGATTAAGTGGTTTTGTATATACACAGGGAGACAAGTTTCGTTGTAATAATGTTAACGGTCTATACCTTCGTTGGAGTCATAGGTAGTTGTCTACTTACCTATTCCTTCTATATTATATATATAAAGTAAGACCTTACCTTATGATGAGTCAGTATTCTTTATTATTTTAAAACGGTAAACATCGTTGTACCTACTGGTACCTTCCGTAATACGATTCACTTTATTCAGTCTCTTTCTGTTTATCACATACTATAGTGAATATACACTTTAGACTTTTTATGTTCTTTAGTCACTTGTATTGTTTTTTATTTGTATGAGTATCTATGTCTCTCCTTTGATCTGCAATGGTCACCCCACTCCTTTACCCCTCTCCGATATCTCCGTCTTCTAATTCTCTATGTCTGATAATCCGTATTTTATTGGATGTTTTGTTATAACATGTTGTACCTCTTACATGGTTTATAATATTGATATTTACCTCATGTACACACACAATCAGTGAGTCAGCACAGACTGAGAAACACTGGGTACCTGACATCGGTCAACCCGAGGAGACAGGTACCTTAAGAGGTCCGTTCTTACCCTTACCTAACGGTAAGGGAAGAGGTCCTCTAGAAAGACTGGGTCCTTGTTTGGATCCAGACGACGTGACACCCGTCTAATAAATGGTAGACTCGATGGACCCTTCGGGTTTTACTTCATATTGAAAATCTTTATCACTTAGTGATATAACATGTGGACATGTCGTCGATATGAAGTTAATTTTTATTTATTTTACCTACGTATCTTCATCTCTCACACTATCACAACACTCTCCGATCCACCGTTACCTCTCAACGATTAGTTGACCATATTTCAAGGTCAATGAGTTCGATTAAATCAAGGTTTCAAAACGACATATTGTAACACAGAAATCATTATTATGACATAACATGTGAATTTTTACATAACTTCCTACTAGAGTACAACACAAAATGGTGTTATTTTTTCTTTTCCTCTTTTTTTTTTTTCTTTTGTTTTAAGTACCCGAAAGTCAAATCTTTATGGTCTTAGTTTCAGTCAAACACACTGGAACCCTTTAAATTAATTAGAGACTCTGAGTCAAAGGAATAGACGATACTCCTTTTTCCAGTATTTAGAATATCTAATCAACATGTGTAATTTACTTTATTGAATAATTTCCTTATATGATGTCGAGATTCGTATATTTATACGTGATATTACCATAGTGATAAATCCGTATGGAAGAAAAGTTCTAAGAAATTCAAAATCAGGTCGTAAGACAGTTTGTAACCTTATTGCAGGGACGTGACACTACAAAATATATTCGAAAAAGATACGATATTGTGTAATGTTATACAAGAAAATTGTAAACACCTCTAATAAATAGATGATACACGATCCCTGTTTACTTTTCCTGTTTCATTATAGATTACTTACGGACACTAAAATAATTTATGTTTAGTCTTAAAAATTTACACCCTCTTATTTTAAATTTTAGAAATGATCAATTCATAATTTAGTGACTACCTTTATGTCTGTAAGTAAGTAAGTAAAGAAATTCCACTTAAATAAATTAAGTATGAGGTTTAGTCTATGATGACGTACGTATCAACGAGACAAGACAGACTGACTGAGAAACACTGGGGTACCCAACATCGGTCGGTCAGAGGAGACAGGCACCCTAAGAGGTCCGTTCTTACAACCTCACCCAACGGTAAACGAAGAAATCCCCTAGAAGGGTTGGGTCCCTGACTTGGGTCTAGAGGACGTAACGTCCGTCTATGAAATAACGGTCTCGGTGGTATTAAGTTTTTACCTGTTATTTTACAAGTGGAGGTTTATTAAATACAAATGGGCGCCGTTGGGTGAGGTCACAAGAACGGACCTCTTAGGGTCCCTGCCCCCTCGGACCACCCGACGACAGATACCCCAGCGTGTCTCAGCCCGTGCTGACTTCGCTGAATCGTCGTCGTCGTCGTCGTCCCTGTCGGTGTTCAAGTTTATTCGGTTTTGTCATTATATCCATGGTACTATCTTTCCGGATTTCACCTCTCTCTCATGTTTTCTATTTCACCAATTAAACGACATTCTCTACTTACCTTCAGTCTCCTACAAAGAATTTTGTCCACTACAACCTGACTTAGACTTTTGTGTCGTACATAAACAGACCACCCATTACCATCACCCCCAGTCTCCTCTCGTAAGATTCCTTTCTGTTGTTTCACTCGTTTCAGTGTCTTCACACTTTATCGTATTGTACGAAATACTCTACGACATTAAAGGTATATTAACCTTCTCATAAACTTTTATCCTTCACCGTTCTTTATTCGACACTGAATTAGTACCTCTCGGTGTATACAAATATCTACTTACTCGGTGATTTTCTGTTCTATTTCTGGGTGTAGAAGAGGGATTGAAGTTAGATTTAGGTAGATTCTGTACAAAAGGTTCTCACCGTCAGGTTTAAAGTCTTCGCTAAAAAATTACTTCAATACCTTCCGGAAATTTTCATGTATATTCGTTAATTTATTGATGAAGTTTTCTACGAACCCGTTCCAACCCTTTAAAGGTTCGTGACTTAAACTTAAACAGAAACACTGAGGGTCACGAAAAAGACCGTCAATGTAGTACTTGTAGACGAGCTTATTAGAATCAAGAATACTTTAAAACGAATAGGTGTGTCTCTTTGTGTATAACAACCGGGTTCAGGTTATACGTTAAAAAATGAGTCTAAAACTTTTTATTGTTTTTTCTCAATAATTTAAAGACTTATCGATTCTCTGAATTTTTTATAGTGACTTTCTACAGGTCCCAACTTTTAAACCTTTTAAAATCTTTAAAGTGTATATCACCTTGATTATTCCTATTATTACTTCTATGTTAAACTTTTGACAAGGTAACTTATTCTCTCATTAAAAATATCATTTGTTTTCATTTGTTGTTTTTGATTGAATAAATGAAATTGTTTCATTTCATATCTTTTTATATATTGACAATAGGACTGTTTACTTTTCTAGACATTTCCGGATTTATTTCATGTTTTCAACTCGACTTATATGACTCGTCTTCTCCAGTTATTGTGTTCACTTTTCAATATTTCTTCTTTTCCCTTATCACCTTTTTCTTTTCTGTTTAACTACATTATACGACAGAATACGAGTATACTTCAGTAAGGAAATCTAGGACATAGTGACTATACCACGGTATGACTCCACTCTTGGTCTTCGTAGTCTCAAAGAATAACACCCACTTTTAGGGGATTATTATGACTCATGGATTCATTTTACCATAAACTTTATCTATTCGATCTCCATCTGTGTGAACAGTGAAGTTTTTATTTACCATCTACCAACAGGTAAGTCAATAAATGGTAAATAGGCAAGTATTTAGAAGAAATTTTATAATACCTGACGTACGATACGGTCAAAGACCGTCTACCATACTCGTTAAACAACGAAAAATACGATAAAATTTAACATAGTAGAAATTACAAGGTAAAATATTATGAGGTACAACCAAATATTTTAACTTTACGGACTTATATTTAGTTTATTTTTTAATATACGACAAACACTTCTTGTAATATGAACGATTTTTTATTGAGGTTTACCTATGTGTGTCTGATTTTATAAACTTTACGATTTTATGATTTTATGAGTTAGTCAAGTCAGTCAAGTCAGCGAGTTAGTACAAGTTGAGACACTGGGGTACTTAGCGTCGTGTGGTCCGGAGGGACTGGTAGTGGTTGAGGGTCTCAAGTGTGTCTGAGTGCAGGTCGGTAGAATAAGAGACAGCAGGGGAAGAGGAGGCCGGAGGTTGGGGAGGGTTGTAGTCTCACAAAACGTTAGTCAGTTGAGAAGTGTACTCCACCGGTTTAATAACCTTAAAGTCGAAATCGTAGTAAGGAAGGTTTCTTTAGAGTCCCCGCTAGAGGAAGTCTTACCTGACCAACCTAGAGGAACGTCAGGTTCCCTGAGAGTTCTCAGAAGAGGTTGTGGTGTCAAGTTTTTCTAGTTAAAAAGTCACGAGTCGAAAGAAGTGTCAGGTTGAGAGTGTAGGTATATACTGGTAACCTTTTTTTGTATCGGAACTGATTCCGCCCGGAATCAACCTTTTCTTTACAGAGACGAAACGTTATACGATAGATCCAACCAGTATTGAAAAGAAGGTTCCTTATTCGCAGAAAATTAAAGTACCGACGTCAGTGGTAGACGTCACTAAAACCTCGGGGGGTTTTTATTTCAGACTGTGAAAGATGACAGAGGGGTAGATAAAGGGTACTTCACTACCCTGGTCTGCAGTACTAGAAGTACAAAAGACTTACAACTCGAAATTTGGTTGAAAAAGTGAGAAGAGAAAGTGAAAGTAGTTCTCCGAAAAATCGAGGAGAAGTGAAAGACGGTATTCCCACCACAGTAGACGTATAGACTCCAATAACTATAAAGAGGGTCGTTAGAACTAAGGTCGAACACGAAGAAGGTCGGGTCGCAAAGAGTACTACATGAGACGTATTTTCAATTTATTCGTCCCACTGTTATATGTCGGAACTTTATGAGGAAAAGGATGAACCTTGGTCAGATGACAAGGTACAGGTCAAGCTTGACAACGAAGGACTGGACGTATATCCAAAGAGTTCTCCGTCCAGTCCACCAGACCATAAGGGTAGAGAAAGACTTAAAAGGTGTCAATTAACATTAGGTGTGTCAGTTTCCGAAACCGTAACAGTTATTTCGTCTTTATCTACAAAAAGACCTTGAGAGAACGGAAAAGGTACTAGGTCGCCTACAACCGTTAAACTGGAGACCAAGGAGACGGAAAAGATTTTGGTCGAACTTGTGGAACATCAAGTACCAAGTGCATAACGACTTCGGACCGAACCTCTTAAAATTCGTAATGAAATGATCGCACACTCTACTCATGTTAACACGTCATCAAACTCGTAAGAAATTGTAACGGAAAGAGACCCTAACCTTACTTTTGACTGGAAAAGGTCAGGACACCGGTGACGACTCAAAAGGTTTAAACAACCGTATAACTCACATCGTGAAAGTATCGTAGTTGAAAATCCTAAACTTTATCGAGTTGACCTTAAGGTAGTGGAGGTGATCGAAACAAGTATCACCACGAAAGATGATACTTTCACCACGGGTGAACTAAAGTGTAAGGTCCTACAGACCGAGATCCACTCACTAGTGTGGTAGCACTAATAGAACCAGTACTTCTAGAAAAGACATGTCAAGACATATAAGAACGGTGGAGAGAATTATAGAAGACGAAGTCAATCTAGGTATGGTAAAAACAGGAAATAGCTCGGGTAGAAACGTACTTTACAAGGGAGTCATAGAAATTAAAAGAACTTCTCTAGAGATCAAAAAGGGTAAGACAACAAAAGGAGACAAAGAAACGTAACTATCGACTCCTTCCGAAAACCTTGAGACGTAAGTCCACGAATATAGAAAGGAAAAGAGGAAACGAAAAGTGAAGAGAAGAAAAGTGTCGATAAACACTCCGGAGGGGTCTGTCGGTAAAACGAAAAAACGTAAAGAAAAGGTACCCCTACCAGAACTAGGGACAGAGGACATGTTACAGTGCTTGGAGTAAGGTATCAAGTAGTCCGAGAGATAGATAGTCTAGAACCGGGAATTTAGATAAAGAGTGAAGGTGACACATTAGTATTCCCTAAACTAAATCCAGTATGGACTTACCAGATCGCCAAAAGGGATGAAAGGAGTTAAATTCAGACTTAAACCATTATTCCTCAAGCACTAGACTCGGTGTCAGTGGAGGACCAGAACAAAAACAACTGACACATCTCGAAGAGGTAGAAACCGACGTTTCTTATATTAGTCAGACTAAAGCCACAACTGGTAGACCACTACAGGCACACATCTCGGAAGAGAACACAACAACCTTCTCCCACAAACGATACTGGTCACGTAAAAGACCCGTTTTGAGATAATCAGAAACGGGACGAAGAAAGGTATAAGGTTCCGGTTTGAACGGACAATAAGGTCCACAAAGAACTGAAGGATGAAAACGTAAGGTCAGGGGATATTACTTTTCCTGTAGAAAACGCCCACAATCAAGATTTTCCAAAACATCCAGAAGTATCTTGACAAGTTGAAGTCGAAGAAGTCGCAATGACCAACCCCGTATCTGAACCTAATGACACTATAACTTACCAAACGGAACCTTTGTTTGTCTCTAGTAAGACATCAAAAACTCTAACGTAGGTTCATGACGTAAAGCCTGAGAAAACAACTGGTAGTACCGATGAGGTAAAGAAGACTCCCTAAGGACGGGCGTCATCATCTATATTACCAGTAGACTCAATTTAAGTGGGTAAGGTCAGGTAAAATCAATCGACTAAAGATCTTACAACTACAAGTGAGAACGGTAGAGAACAAACTGGTGAAGGTTAAAAGGAATTAAGCACCTGGACTGTAAGGTCCAAGGATACGTTATAACCAGAAATGTCGTAGCCTAGAACGAAGATAGTGGTCAGTGTAGGTGTTGACCCATAACAAAAACGAAACAGAGGTAGGGAAGTAAGAAAGACCTTAATAAAAGGGTGACTGCATCTCATCGTATAACCCGTGGATGGTTAGACCCCTCAAGGAGAAAGTCATAGGACAGTAAAACGGAAAAGTATGTCAAGTACCCCAAGAGTTTCGTTCTTATGACTTCACCAAACGGTAAGGGAAGAGGTCGCCTGGTGTAAGACAGTCTGGAGAGGTGGTACTGGGCGGGTAGAACCCAACGGGGTGTCCGTACCGAATCAAAGTAACTCAATCTGTTCCGACACCAGGGTCACACTAATCTAACTGATCAAAAGACACGCATACCAAAGTCACACAGACGGGAGACTACGGGAGAACGTTGTGGATGACAGAATGAACCCAAAGAGAATGGAACCCGCACCTCATAGAGAAGTGACGACGAGGTCGTTTCACGTCGGCGACGAGGAATGAAACCTACTCCCTATAGAGGAGTGGCGGTGGGGAGGACTGGAACTCGCCCCCTATCGAGGAGATCCGGAAGGACACGGGTGTGTCGGTGACGAGGTACCTGTACCCCACCGAGGAGGGTCGGTGACAGGGTTGGAGCCTGTGTCCCATCGAGGAGAACCACGGCGGGGACTGGAGTCTGCACCACATCTAAGAGGGCCGACAAGGACGTGGCAGCGTTGGACCGTGAGAGCCGGCGACGGGGACAGGGGTCTGCACCCCATTGAGGAGAACCGACGACGGAGAGTCCGTACCCCAGTAGGGCCGAAGACGGGGACTGGAGCCTGTGCCCCATCGAGGAGAGCCGACACGATTCACGTGACCAACGTTGGCGGACGCGATTTTATGAGTTATCCAAAAGAATATCCTTACTATTTTACTTAGAGTAATATGTGTATTTTCTAGTTTCTCAGCTTTTATCCATTCTGAAAGAATATCTTATAACCTTTGTATGAAATAATTTATATTTTTTTTAATCCCATACTCCCTTTTCTGTATACATATAAATAACGACCAAGTACAACAACATACCGTCTTTGGTTGTGTTGTAACATTTCGTTAATAGGACGTTAATTTTTAAAATTTTATATATATTTTTCAATTACACACAACCACTTACCACTAACATCAGTGATAGTTTTATACTTATTAATATATCGAATCATTGATTACTTCTTAATTGAGTTCTTATTTGTTTAACTGGTCATTTTAGGTCTCAGTCTAGGTGTAAATTCATATTTAAAGTAAATACCCTCTCGATGAGAACGTCTATCGACATCAATTTTCTTGAAAATTTTATTTAATACGACCATTTTGACTAGTACGTTCACTTTTTATTACTTTAGATTTACGATAGAATACATAGATTACATAATTAAAAGATATGATACGATATGTAACCGGGGTTTGAATCCCGATTGTCATGTATACGTAAAGTATATTAAAGACGTTTAGTCTTCATGTTCACGTCGAATAAACTAACAAGACAGAACCTCATCTACGAAATCAGAAAACTTCCGTTCTGACTCTGTCCTCTTAGCTGAAGTTTCTACTGAATATACCAACAACAATTGGACGAAGAATGACTGAGAATCGATTCACCCAAGTCGGGGATAGATGTGTCTTATGAGGTATCCCGACGAACTCGTGGGAGTGTTGTACCGTCGACAAAAGAGGGTATCGATTCCTATGTTCTCTCTCGTTTTGTTTTTGACGTTACGGAAAATAATAGATCTGAGTCTCTAGTTTTTAGTAATAAAGGTGTATATGATAAATAATGTGTCCAATCGAAATAAGGAACATTCCCCGATTATGTGTTCTCATTCTCATTACGTCCTTCCCTTACAACCTCCGGTAAAACCTTTTAACGTTGGTGTTTGTGTGTTTATTTAATATCCACTTAATCTTTTAAAATATTATGAAAATATTCTGTTAGATACTCTTAGAAATTGTAACGTTTTGTTTCTAAGAGTTCGTTCTTTGTTAGTTGAATAGTTCCCTTTCAGAGTATTTATGTTAATGTAATTTTGATTCTGTAAGTATTTTTTCGTTTTTTTTGTTCAGTTTTATCTTCTATAAATTTTGTTTAAATTTCATAATTATAGATCTTATGTGTTTCTTGAACGTTTGGTTATGATTTTTCTATTGGGGGGTTTTACTCATTTTATAAAATTTTTGAGGAACTTCTTTTTATTATATTAGTCGAAGTAACCATTAGTTCTTCGACATTGATATCCGATTCACACTATAAACTAAACATTTTTGATATTCTTTAAAATAAACATTTTTCTTTTTTGTACTTTTTACGGATAAACTAAACATTTTTGATTCCTTATTATTCAAATAGTTGAATACTACTACACCTCGATACCTTTAGGAATATGTACCGACCGTCTACACATTTCGAAGGTTAGTCCTAGTATTAACTACTCCTTAGATGTAGTTGTATCATTTCCGGTATATAATATTCGGATGTCGTTTGTAATAAGAGTTACCACTTTTTGACCTTCGTAAGAGGGATTCTAGTCCTTGTACTGTTCCCGTAGGTGACAGTGGTGATAATAAGTTGTATCAAGACCTTCAGGATGGACACAGTTAGTCTCTTCATTTTCTTTATTTTCCTTAAGTCTAGTCTTTTCTTCATTTCAAGAGTGACAAAAGTCTACTACTATGACATGTAGTCAAGTCAAGTCAAATCAGTGAGTCAGCACAGACTGAGAAACGCTGGGGTACTTAGTGTCGTGCGGTCCGGAGGGACAGGTAGTGGTAGAGGGTCTCAAGTGAGTCTGAGTGTAGGTACCTCAGATACTACGGTAGGTCGGTAGAGTCGGAGACAGCGGGGGAAGAGGAGGACGGGGGTTAGGGAGGTTCGTAGTCTCAGAAAGGTTACTCAGTCGAGAAGCGTACTCCACCGGTCTCATGACCTCAAAGTCGAAATCGTAGTCAGAAAGGTTTCTTTAGGGTCCCGACTAGAGGAAGTCTTACCTGATCAACCTAGAGGAACGTCAGGTCCCCTGAGAGTTCTCAGAAGAGGTTGTGGTGTCAAGTTTTCGTAGTCAAGAAGTCGCGAGTCGGAAGAAGTGTCAGGTTGAGAGTGTAGGTATGTACTGGTGTCCTTTTTGGTATCGGAACTGATCTACCTGGAATCAGCCGTTTCATTACAGAGACGAAAACTTATACGATAGATCCAACCAGTATTGAAAAGAAGGTTCCACATTTGCAGAAAATTAATGACATGTATTTTTTGAGATTTCTATCATAGTCTTTTAATGACGATTAGTCACTTAAATCGTTTCAACGTCCTATGTTTTAGTTATGTGTCTTTAGTGAACGTAAAGACATATGATTGTTACTTTTTAGTCTTTCTCTTTAATTCCTCAGTTAGAGTATGTGGTAACGTTGTTTTTCTTAGTTTATAGATCCTTATTTGAATGGATTCCTCTGTTTTTTGACATGTGTCTTTTGATATTCTGTGATTACTTTCTTTATTTTTACTGTATTTGTCTACCTCTCTATAAAGTACACGAACCAATCCTTCTTAGTTATAACATTTTTACTGATATGATGGTTGGTGTTAGTTGTCTAAGTTACGCTAGGGATAGTTTAATGGTTACCGTAAAAAAAAAAAAATGTCTTGATCTTGTTTTCACATTCCGATCCTCCCGGTGTGAGACTTTTCCTGTAAGTCCCTGTCGGAGATCACCTAACTGTTCAAAATAATAGGTCTAAAACGTCTATATACCAGAGTCCCTCGTTTCGTATTTCGTCTGAACGTGCATCGGAAAGAGTTATTTTGTAGTTTCGTAAGTTCGTATTTTATATCAAGGGTGACGGGTTCGGTATTGTATCGAAACCGCTTTGAGATTTCCCTCAGAATAGTACTTTGTTGTCAGGAACGAGGGTCTTTGTCCACCAGTCTTTCTTCTGAAACTTACGGAGTTCCGGTCCGTATATTGGGAAGTAATAGGCAAGGGTCGGAGTCCGTGAGCCACTTACAAGTATTGGATAACCATACGAGTAAGGTCGAAAGTTGGAAGCAGTACTCACCTCGTTTATGTAAGAGTCATGAACGAATTTCGGAAGATCGAGGAGGTGTTTTTCTTAAGTGTTAAGTGTACCTTTGTGTTTTCGGAGACTTATCGGTTTCGTCAGAACTCTTCTTACCTCGACCTCTTTAGTTGGAAGGACTGAAGTCTAATATGATGTTTCGATGTCAGTGGTTCTGACATACCATGACCGTGTTTTTGTCTTTATTTCTGGTTACCTGGTTCTATCCTTCGGGTCTTTATTTGGGTACTTGGATACCTATAGAATAAAAACTGTTTCCTCCGTTCCTATATGATACCCCGTTTTCGTCGGAGAAGTTATTTACTACGACCCTTTTGACCTGTCGATGTACATTTTCTCACTTTAATCTTGTGGAGAATTGCGGTATGGGTTTCTATTTGAGTTTTACCTAATTTCTGGATTTACATTCTGGTCTCTAACATTTTGAGAATCTCCTTTTGTATCCGTCTCGTGAATTACTGTATTTAGTTCCGTTCTAGGAGATACTGGGTGGATCTCATTTCCTTTATTTTTGTTTTCATTTGTTCACCCTGGACTAACTTGAATTTTCGAAAACTTGTCGGTTCCTTTGTGATTCCTTCCACGTTTCTGTTGGGAGTCTTACCCCCTTTTTATTATCGTTTACTTTGTTGACTGTTTCCTAATTAAAGGTTTCATATGTTCTTCGAGTATGTTGAGTTATGGTCTTTTTGGTTGTTGGGTTAGTTTTTCACTCTCTTTCTAGATTTATCTGTAAAGAGGTTTTGCTGTATGTCTACCGGTTGTTTCTGTACTTGTCTACGAGTTGTAGAGAGTAATGTGTCAAGTCAAGTCAAGTCAGTGAGTCAACACAGACTGAGAGGCGCTGGGGTACCTGACGTCGTGTGGTCTTGAGGGACATGTAGTGGTTGAGGGCCTCAAACGAGTCTGAGTACAGGTAACTCAACCACTACGGTAGGTTGGTAGAGTAGGAGACAGTAAGGGAAGAGGAGGACGAAAGTTAGAAAGGGTCGTAGTCCCAGAAAAGGTTACTCAGTCGAGAAACGTAGTCCACCAGTTTCATAACCTCAAAGTGGAAGTCATGGTCAGGAAGGTTACTCATAAGTGCTGACTAAAGGGAATCCTACCTGACCAACCTAGAGGAACGTCAGGTTCCCCGAGAGTTCTCAGATGAGGTTGTAGCGTCAAGTTTACGTAGTTAAGAATAACAAGAATAGTCGAGTAATAATCTCTTTACCTTTAGTTTTGATGCTATTCTATAGTGGAGTGTGGTCAATCTTACCGGGAGTAGTTTTCAAGGTGTTTGTTATTTACGACCTCTCCCACAACCTCTCACCCCTTACGAGAACGTGACAACCACCCTTAATCTTAACTATATCGGTGATACCTTCTACCATACCTCTAAGGAATTTTTCGATCCTTATTTTGGTGGTGTACTGGGTCGTTAGGGTGAGGATCCATATATGGGACTCGTTTGGTTTTGACTTTCTCTATGTATATAGGGTAACAAGTGACGTCGTGATAAACGTTATCGATCCCGTACCTTTGTTGGATCTACAGGTGACTGTTAACTTAGTTATTTCTTCAACACCGTATATAGATCTCACCTCATAATGAGTAGGTATTTTTCCTTACGGAAACTCAGTCAAGATTACTCCACCTACTTGGAACTTGGATAATATGTTTCACTTCACTCAGTCTTTCTCTATCTATCTATAGTATCAGATTACGTATATATACCTCAGATCTTTTTACCAGGACTTCTTAAATAAATGTCCCGTCGTTACCTCTTTGTCTGTATCTCTTATCTGGATACCTGTACCCCTCTCCCCTCTTCCCCTACTCTACAAACCTTTCTCATTGTACCTTTGAATGTAATGATATGTATTTTATCTACTATCCGTTGTCCTTAAATAACATACCGAGTCCTTTGAGTTTGTCCCCGAGACATAGTTTGATCTCCCCACCCTACACCTCCTTTTACCCTTCCTCAAAGTTTTCCCTTCCCTACATACATACGGATACCGACTAAGTACAACTCCAAACTGTCTTTTGTCGTTTTAAGACATTTCGTTAATAGGGAGTTATTTTTTAAATTTTTTTTCTTACGGTATTCGAGAAGTGTTTACAAAAATACAAGTATTCCTTTATAGGTCACCAAGGGTTCGATTAGATTCATCACACTTTTAGACAATATCCATCACAATGTTTTTTTTCGTCACACGGACGATTTTTAGATATGAAATTTTCAACCTTTTACATAAAGAAGAATAAAGTCATTTTTAAAGATTAAGGATTAAAGAATTTGTTATTAAAAATTCTTAAGTTAGTGTATGTAAATGATACATATCTTTTTTTACTATTTTTAAGGAAGAGTTTAGGTACAATATTAAATACGTAAAGTCAATTCGAGGGTTTATTGATCGTAAAGGATTTAGTCTTACTGTAATTTTAACGGACAGTAAAGATCGTACTAAGTTTTATAGAGTATGTTTTAACTTAATACTCGTATACTTGATACGTATAAGGAAAGTGTTTATTAAATGTACTTTGTTTATATGGAGTAATAAATACAAAATTTACTCTTCTCTAAAGAATCACTGTGACATTACTGGATTCCAGTATCTAAGTACACTGAGTTGACGGTCAAATTTCACAATATAAGTAGATCCTTATGTAGTGAATACAGTTAAACCGTTTCTCTAAATGAGGATAGTCATGAAGATCCTTTTTGCAGAAAGGTAAAAAGTGATACTCATTTTGTCGTAATGAGTTGAAAATTTTTGGGAAAAATATTTCGGGATAAAATATTTCATTTTCTGGATATTAAAGGAAATTACAATAAATCGTTCCTTTGTGGTATTTGAGTTACCTGTACTTAAACTCGTTTGAGACTCCCTATCACTTTCTGTCCCTTCGGACCATACGACTTCAGGTACTCCAATGTTTCCCAGACTGTGCTGACTATTGACTTTTTGTTGTTATTGTTTTTGTTCTTTTGTCAAGTCACTTACTCATCCCTGTATCCAGGATCTTGGTCTGCATAAACCAGAATTTACAGTCTCGAACAATCTATACACTCAAATGCGAAGATGTGAACAAAGGATTAGAAAATACGTTTCTATGATTCTCATCGATTGACGCTTCATAATTACATTGTTCAAATACAATATTATGAAAATACTCCGTTTTATATAACGGTTCTTGTATTTTGTACAGATATTTATCATAATAGTAATAATTAAAAGTTTCTTTTAATTTATATAACTAGTTTCAGTAATATTGAGTTTATACTAATAAAAGTTTAACGTGTAAGAGGATACTTGAGACTGTGAAGGGACGAAGGGGAAGAAGGAAGTGGTATAAGGAGAGGACGGTATGGTTTTTAGAAACCTAACATAAGAATTCTATAACTGTGTATAGGACATTTAGTCAGAGAATACTTCGATTAAATACTGGAGTCCCAGGATGTGTTAAAGGAAAAAAAGTGTCAAAAAAAGGGAATGTACCATATATACCTCCTTGGAAACAGAATAGGACTTTGAAAGACCGGATTATGGTAATTTAAAAAACGTATCGTTGGGAATTTTGACCTGATACGAAAAGTTATGTATTTACACTATGTTGTTTGGTCGAGACCGATCATAAAGTACCGTGTATAACGTTATTGTATAGTGGGTACAATCTGTCTTTTTTTACAATAAGAAGGTAATGAGGTTTACCCAACAGTCAATTCTGACAAGTTGAAGTATATTGTCCGATATCATCAAATCAAATTATACTCAACGTATCGAAGGGGGTCCATTGTTCTTCACACCTCCATCCATCAGAAATCTACATCAACGAATCTCTTGAGTAATTTGTTCCTAGGAAGAAAGAAGGACGAGACGTGGAAATCACATACCGATAATAGATAAACAAGTATTCTACCGACGAGGTGGAGGTATATAGTACACAGATTCTACCATCTTACTCTTGTCTTACTTCTTGTTTTATACACAAAGTAACCCTTTTGTTATCAGAAACGTATTCGACATGCGTCATCCGAAGGAACACGTAGACTATTTAGATCTAACGTATTTCCACTGGGATCAAATTTCTTTCAGACTCCTGCTTTTAAAAATTTGACCTGTGTGACGATGGGGATTTCAAACTCCTTATTTCTTCTCACCTAATCTATCTATTCTCGTCCCAGACGACATACCCAGTTTTAAAAAATGAACTGAATATCTTTTACTATAACGTTATAGTAATCAGTGGTTTCACGTGACCGTCGTCGGATTTTCCGTTTGTAATCATTATATTCTGTATAATGGTTTTTTCTAATCTAATCATTCTCCTTCATTCTAAGTTATAAAAATTTGTTCAGAGTGTTTTCCATCCTTATTTGGGACACCATAACCCAATTACAGTCTCTGAATTATACTTAAAGATATAGATACATAGGTAAGTAGATAGTAGACAGATACTTACCTTTCTATGTCTTTATTAATACATGTATACAAATACGTATCCAATTATATGTATGTATGAAAGAATCAATATAAACGACTCTCCCAGATCTTCCATACTGAATTGTAAGTAGATAGTAGACAGATACTTATCTTTCTATGTCTTTATTAATATATGTATACAAATATGTATCCAATTATATGTATGTATGAAAGAATCAATATAAACGACTCTCCCAGATCTTCCATACTCGTGTGACTCACGGGACTAGAACCAAAAATTTGCGGAAAACGGTATTTTCCGTAACATTGAGGAACCTTTCTCGACTCAGATCGTGACCCCGTTATCTTTATAATCATTTATGATCTACTTGAACCTCGTAGATATTATAACCTTTCATTCCTTCACGAATTCTTTTGTTTTCTTACCCCCGTATAGTTTTCCGGTGTCCTTGTACAGACTTTCTCTAGAGTTACCGGTTTTGACCTTTTACAGCCGTTCTTTTATTTGTCATGACCTATTATTGGGTTTCTTATTTTATATGTACTTAGGTATAACTATATTTCTTTATTAACTTATTTGTTTATTTTCTCTTCTCTGTTTAAAGGCGTTTCTTTTAAGGTCTATCGTATACGTCTATGAGGGGGTGGAACTCCTCCATCTCGAATTAATGAAAGTGGAAGTCGCACCTAACCTGTATCACTAGGGAAGGTTTCTTATCGTTTTTCTTTTTTAACTTTTAGGTCGTTACAATATTACTTTTTTAAACTATTCGTGATGGAATTGGATCCCGAAGGTCCCACCGAGTCACCATGTCTTAGACGGACATTTCGTCCTCGGTGTCTTCTACGTCCAAACTAGGGACCGAACCCTTCTAGGGGACCTCCTGTCGTATCGGTGAGTGAAGTCATAAGAAAGGAACTCTTAAGGTAACTGTTTCTTCGGACCACCCGATGTCAGGTATCTTGACGTTTATCAACCTACACTGACTTCGTTGAATCGTGTGTACGTGGAATTGGATCACTCGTTCCGATAGAATATTCAGTACAACTATAGTTCGTAGAGACTGAACTACAATACTCTTCCTGCGACGGTATAAAAGTCACAAGATGTGTGTATTTTTGGAATCGATATTAGTACTCTTGTCGTAGTCTGTTTTAGTTGAAATTTCCGTTAGATGTTTCATGTATAAAAAGTTTTACCAGTACCAGTACTTTTTGTCCGTTTCCGACTCTTCGACAGTATCTACTCTCTTCTGATTCCTCCAGACTGATAATGTACGTTGCACTATAGGACCTACTCTTAGACCCTATCTCTTTTTGTAATCACCAATTTACTTTGTTCAACACCTTAAATCAATAGTCATTACATAGTTAACAAAAAAAAAAAATTAGGTCAGCACAGACTGAGAAACGCTGGGGTACTTGACGTCGTTTGGTCTGAAGTGACAGGAAGTGATAGAGGGTTTCAAACGGGTTTAAGTACAGGTAACTCATCCACTACGATATGTTGGTAGAGTTGGAGACGATAGGGAAGAGGAAAACGGAAGTTAGAAAGAGTTGTAGTCCCAGAAAAGGTTACTCAGACGAGAAGTATACACCATCTGTTTCATAATCTTACAGTCAAAGTCGTAGTTAGGAAAGTTACTTATAAGTCCCAACTAAAGGAAACTCTAACTGACCAAACTAGAGGAACGTCAGGTTCTTTGAGAGTTCTTAGAAGAGGTTGTGGTGTCAGTCTTTCGTAGTCAAAAAGCCCCAAGTCGAAAGAAATACCAGGTTGAGAGTGTAAGTATGTACTGATGACCTTTTGGGTATCGAAACAGACATATCGAAACAGCAATCGTTTCACAAACAGTATAGGAAAGAAGGTTCCTCTTTCGTAGAAAATTAAAGTACCGACGTCAGTGGTAAGTGTCACTAAATCCTTGGTTTCTTTTATCAGACAGTGACAAAGGTAACAAAGGGGTAGATAAACGGTACTTCACTACCTTGACCTACGGTACTAAAATCAAAAAAAATTACAACTCAAAATTCGGTCCAAAAAGTGAGAGAAGAAAGTGGAAGTAGTTCTCCGAGAAATTAAGGAGAAGTGAAACACGGTATTCCCAGCACAGTAGATGTATAGACTTCAATAACTATAAAGAGGGACGTTAGAACTAAAGTCCACACGAAGTAGGTCGGGTCGTAAAACGTACTACATGAGACGTATATTCAATTTATTCGTCCCACTGTCATGTGTTGGAACAACATGAGAAAAGGGTTAAAACTTTGTCAATGAACAAAGTACATTCCAAGATTGACAACAAAGAACTGGACGTATGTTCAAAGAGTCCTCTGTCCATTCCACCAGATCATAAAGGTAGAAAAGCTCTTAAAAGGTATCAAACAACTCTAGGTGTGTCAGTTTCCACAAGTACATCGGTTACTTCGTCTTCATTTACAAAAAGACTTTAATGGAACGAAAGAGATACTGGGTTACCTACAACCGTTAAACTAGAGACTAAGAAGACGGGAAAGATTTAGGTCGAACATGTAGACCTTAAAGAGTCAAGTACATGACGACTTCGAATCGAACTTCCTATGACTCGTATTGGAATGATCGTACGTTTTACTTGAGTTAATAGAGTATCAAACTTGTAAGAAACCGTGACCGGAAGAAACCCTAACCTTATTTTTAACTGGAAAAGTCTGGACACTGGTGACGACTCAAAAGATTTAAACGACTGTATAACTCACATTATGAAGTCCTCGTAGAAGAAAATCCTAAAATTTATCAAATAGATCTTAAGGTAATGGAGGTGATCGAAACATCATTTCGAAGGATCCCGGTTGAACTGAAGTGTGAGGTCCTATAGACAGAGATCCACTCACTGGTGTGGTAGCACCAATAAAACCTGTAATTCTAGAAAAAACACATCAAAACGACACATAAGAACGGTGGAGAAGAATTAGAGAAGACGGAGAATTAGAGATTAGAGACAATGCAGGAATGGTAAAGACACGAAAAAGTACGGGTAGGAAGGTACTTTATAAAGGAATTATAGAGGTCAAAAGAACTTCTCTAGAGATCAGAAAGGGTAAGATAACAAAAGAAATTAATAAAAACACAAGAAGTAACTTCTTCCGGAAGAATAGTGAGGAACGATAATAAACCTTGAAACTAAAGTCAACTATAGAATGGGAAAGAGGGAACGAAAAGTGAACAAAGGAGTCGATAATTATTTCGGTTATATGGTTACAATCAAAAATTTAAAACTGTTCACATTGTACCATTACATTCTGCAATTGTACTTCCCTGTGACCCACTTCCCATATATCTTTAAGAGACAGAAACGTTAATAAGATATTTAAATTTTAATAAGATTTTGTTCTTCAAAAATTTCTAGGAGTGTATCAATGTTAACCTTTACCATTATCGGACGATTACCGTGTGATATTAATTGTAGTACTTGAATATTGACGATTCGATTCAGTGAAGTCAGCACAGGCTGGGACACGCTGGGGCATCTGTTGTCGGGTGGTCCGAGGGGGCAGGGACCCTAAGAGGTCCGTTCTTATGACCTCACCCAACGGTAACGTTTACAGAAGTTTAGTAAAGTTCTACCTATTGGTGTCTAACGAATTCATTGAGTATCAATAACGTAATTATGGTCTGACCAAGTCCAAAGTCTAGGATTCATTTATCTTTAGTTTCACATCTTTCTGTAAATTAAACTTTAAAAGTGATTTTTTTATAAGGGTTCCTCTAAAGACCTACTGAGATTGCAAAGGTTCCAGTTCACTTACTACGGTCGTCCCCGTTAAGTAGAAAGATAACAGAAGAAGTTTTAACTATCTAAGTAGTAATCCTTGAATCCAGACATTTTCTTTGAAAATAGTTTCAGATATTCAATAAAATGGGGTATTTTATTTTAATGGAACTTTTTAGGATAGGGGTGTTCTAACAAAGATGAATTTTTGTATATAAAAATCTCGTCGTAGAGGTTCTAATCACATCCTTTAGGTATGTAGTCTTATAATTTAAACGAAACGGTGAGAAAGAAGGTTACTAGAACTTTTAAAATAAATTGTACAAGGAACCGGTGGTTTACTCAAATTTTTTATTTCTTGTTCTCTTTATTAATACATTAGTAGTTTTTTGTTGAATTTTCACAATATATTTTTATAGTAAAAATACTATACCCCTCCCACCACCCTTCCCTACAAGTCCTATTTCTTTCTTTAAATTTTTTTTTAGACAGTACCTTCCCGTAGTATGGTGAAACACCACTAGTTTCTCTATTATTAAAAGAATTTAAAAGATAAACGATTGTCGTTTTAACCTACCGTCATCGTTTTTTCCATAGTAAAGATGACTCTACTTACTTGTTTTATTTCGCTACTTACTTTATTTCGATTAGAAAAATTTTTTAAATAAATAAAAATTAACTTCCTATTAACGAAATGTTATGACACAACCAAAGACGGTATATAATTGTACATCGTCGGTATCCATATGTATACAGGGGAGGGAGAACTTGGAAAGAGGTTAGAAGATGGGTGGGATTTCAATTAGAATTCGGGAGAGAAGGATGTTTTTTAGGTGATGTTTTATATATATAAAAAATGGTAATCTCTTTGAAGAAGGTCTTTAGGTCATACTTAAATTTATAGGATCCAATGTTAATCGTAATCTCGGTGATTTGAACTTGGAAATTTTGAAAGTTCTTTACTTATAAGAAAACTGACAATTAATTCTTTAATTCTCTTTTCTTAGAGAGGTTTTGTATAGTCGTACTGAGAAAATCAAATATTGAGATTTAATTGAAAACTCTCTACAAACTCAAGAGACTTTAGTTCCTTACGTTCGTATTTAGAGTGCACGTCATTGACCTTACGTACTAACTCTTGACCCACTAAAATCTCTTAAATAAGTAATGCGTAAAACGGTGGAGTGTCTCCAGGTGTTCCCCCGTGAGAAAACGACTCTACAAGAAGTGTAAAATTCCATTTTTGTTTAAAATGCTATTCCTTTAAACAATAGTCATTCATCTATATGGCCTCTTCCGTTACCGTGGGGTGAGGTCATGAGAACGGACCTTTTAGGGAACCTGCCTCCTCGGACCATCCGACGTCAGGTACCCCAGCGCTTCTCAGCCTGTGCTGGCTCGCTGAAGTGAAAGCGAAAAGTGAAAGTACGTAACCTCTTCCTTTACCGTTGGGTGAGGTCACAAGAACGGACCTCTTAGGGTCCCTGCCCCCTCGGACCACCCGACGGCAGATACCCCAGCGTGTCTCAGCCTGTGCTGACTCCGCTGAATCGTCGTCATCGTCGTCGTCGTTCATCTATTGCGTGCAAATCAAAGAGTACCAGTAAAGGTAACGTAATAGGATCAGTCAAAGGAGGTTTAAAGAGGACTACTAAGAAAAAAAGTTAACACCATTTTATGTATATTGATTTTAAACGGTAAAATTAGTAAAACTTCACATGTCAAGTCACCATAATTCATGTAAACGTAACAACACATTGGTAGTAGTTGTAGGTAAAGGTACAGAAGAAGTAGAAAAGTTTGATTTCGACACATCCATAATGTGTTCGGATGAACGGGAAGAGAGGATGAGGACCATTGATGGTCTGGAAGACAAATGTATAAACTGATGAGGACCCATCCCTTCTAGGGGACCTCCTCCCGTACCGTTGGGTGGGGTCAGAAGAACGGACCTCTTAGGATACGTGTCTCCTTGTACCGTTCGACGTCAGGTATCCCAGCGTGTCTCAGCCTGTACTGACTGTACTGAATCGTGCGTGTGTACGTGTGTCATCCATAAGGTGTATGTTCCCCTGTTATTATAGACAGGGAAAGACTGAGTACATAAAGAAACTGTAAGTATGTACAAAAAACTACTAAGAATTTTCGAGAAAGAGGTTGAACCGGCTCATGGGTTTCGAAATGGTTTTTGATGTAATTTACTCCAAACAATAACCATGAAGACACAAACACGGTTTAGTATAGTTAGACAATAGAAAAAAAAAAAAAGAAGTAACCAGATATAGAGAGTCGAAGGATTGCCTGGATAAGAAACCACTCAATTTAAGTCTTGTTGGAAGAAATGATTTAAGTATCTTTAGATACGGAAGGACCTAGAAATTAAGAGTGGATTTCCTGAATAGTAGGGTATAAACGTCCACCTGTATCGCTGTTGAAAATATGTTCCAGTCAAGACCGTTCGGTCTGTCTTGGAGTCCATTCAAAAGTCAGACGATGGAGACACGCCACTGACCTTAATTCGTTTAGACACGAACATGAGAAATTGCGTATCAGAACCAAGGGAATGTCAGGAGGTCATTCGGGGTGACCAAAAGTTCTTTCGATTCTATCAAACAGAAGGACCACAGGCTGGGGGTCCCGACCCCACAGACGATACTCTTTACTCGGGTAGTGAAGGGTTCCTCCTAGCGACTCGGACACTATAACGGGGAGGAGAAAACACAAGGGATTGTCTGTGTCTAGGGATGGTCTGGTGAAGAATAGGAAAGGACGGTCTGAGACACACCTAGAAAGTGATGTCGGAACCAACAACTTCTCCGTAAGACGATCAGGGGTCCAACTAAAGTCGTTCTTACATATATGTCAACATCAAGACTATACAAGTACTACCCTCCACTCTGGGGTATGGTGATGAGAAAGTAGAACTAGGAAAAGAACCTTTATGTATTAAACCGTAACAAGAATCATTAAAAAAAACCTATACAGAGGAATCCGCACCCTTTGTTTTGATTTTTATTCGTTTAACTTAATGTAATTTGATTTTTCGAAAACGTGTCACTACTTTTGACAGTCGTCTTACTTTTCTGACGGATGAAAAGTAAACGTTCTTCTATGAACGTTTACTATACGGACTATTCTATAATTACCGGTCCCTTAAGGGACCTCCAGGTCACCAATCCTAAACCACGAAAGTGTCGGTCCCTGTTTAAGTTAGAGACCAACCCCTTGATTCTAAGGTCTTCGACACCTCACGACGATTTTTTTTTTTTTTTTTTCTCTCTCTTTTTCTTTTTTTCTCTCCAATTATCGGTTTTATACGTCTCTTGAACATATTAAGTTGTAGCTTTTTGTTCGTTGTTTTAATTTTTAATCCGTCTCTTGAGTTTATTTGTGAAAAGGTTTCTTCCGTATGTCTACCGGTTGTCCGTGTACTTTTCTACAAGTTATAGTGATTAGCAGTCCCTTTACGTTCAGTTTTGGTGTTACTCCATCGTGAATAGTACGCAGTCTTACCGACCGTAGTTTTTCTTTTGGTTATTGTTCATAAACGTTTTTACCACTCTATCTTACGAACACGTGGTAACCACCCTCACATTTAACTACGTCGGTGATGCCTTTTCCCTGAGAGGTCCACCGAGTCACCATTTCTTAGGTGACCGTTACGTCTACACCTAAGTCGGGGACCCAACCTTTCTAGGGGACCTCTTCCTTTACCCTTGGGTGAGGTCACAAGAACGGACCCTTTAGGGTACCTGTCTCCTCGGACCACCCGATGTCAGGTACCCCAGCATTTTCTCAACCTGTACTGAATCGCTGTTTTGCTGATACCTTTTGTCATACCTCTAAAAAAATTTTTAATTTTTATCTTGATTGATTAGGTTGTTAAGGTAAGGACCGATAAACGGGTTTCTTTTTTGTAATTAAGTTTTTCCATATACGTGGAAATATACTAACGTCATAATAAATTTTATCGATCCTATACCTTCGTTCCATTTCGGGTAGTTATCTATTTACCCATTTCTCCGAAAAGGAATTTTATTATAAATTTAGTACCGAGTTCCGAGTTTAATCCGTCTCAAGGAGTATGAGATATGTAAATTTTTTAAGACAAAGAAATAGAAAATAATATATTTTATCGATCTTAGACCAAATTCTCGAGTTTACTCAAAATCTGTTTTTATTTTTGGAAATAAAGAATTAGGTGGAATATGCACCAATACAAGACCCGGTCCACTTAAATGACTTTCGAATCCTATCAGTAAGGTTTATATTTCTTTTCTCTTAAAATTTCCCTGACTTAATAACCACTACATCTGTATTGAAATTTTAAAACTTCAAATATACTGAAATATAAGATAACTTACATTCTACTAGGGAAGAAAGCTTCTATGATTCGATAATAATAAAACTTATTATTATTATTATCAACGGTAGCACACAAATTAAACATACGACATGTTAATGTATAATACACCTAACAGAGTACATGAGCAGTGTTACTGGGGCATTCTGTTAAAGTTCTTTTGACTTCAGGGATGTCCAATTGAACCATCAAACATATATTGACTTCTTAAAATTGTGTTCGGTTCTGTAAGAGGGAGTCATGACCATGTACACACCCACGATTCAATGAAATCAGCACAGGCTGAGAAACGCTGGGATGCCTAAGAGGTCCGTTCTTATGACCTCATTCAACGATAAGGTAGGAGGTCTCCTAGAAGGTCTGGGTTCCTAGCTTGGTCACAGAGAATGGAGAGGACGTGACCGTCCGTCAAGAAGTGGTGATCACGATGGACCCTTCGGAAGTCATGACCATGACACGAAAATTTTATGTATAATATATATAATTACATATAATATATATTATGACATATATTATATATAATTATATATAATGTATACACATACAATATATATATATATATACATATTTTGGTACCATACAATACGACGGAAGGACTTTCTTATAAATTAAATTTGTCTTTACAAAAATGAGTGAGACATAAATGTTGACTGATTGAAAATTACTGAAACCGTTTCATAAACTGGACGTAAGACTAGATATGCTGCTACCAGAAATCTCAGTTGTAAAAGAGACCAGAGGAAAGGAAAGAATATCGTTCCATCTCAGAAGGACGACTCACTTCAGTAAAAAAACTTATCAACCGTCTCACCGAAACCTAGTGGACATTACGTGTCAAATCGTCTCAGTCATCTTCTATTTCAGACAAAGTGAGGTGGTCCGTTCTTCCTTGTCCACCGACAACTAAAGAAGACAAGACGCCCTTCGATGATTATGAACAGTCACTATTGGGTCTATTGAAACCTATCGACGTCGTTGTCAAGATGAAACCGTATACAATACAAATGTATGACTAGTGACAGAGGAGACAAACGAAAAGTCAAAAACGAAATACGTGTTCGGTC
This sequence comes from Capra ibex, assembly GCA_006410555.1. NCBI lineage: Eukaryota > Metazoa > Chordata > Mammalia > Artiodactyla > Bovidae > Capra > Capra ibex. The sequence continues at coordinate 29,112,670 of SJYO01018757.1, read as the reverse complement.
CACTTATTGTTTTCATTTAAAATTTTTTGACTTAGTCGTTGGACTTTAATATTGCAAAGAGAAAGACCTATTTATTATAGAGAAGAGAAACATAATAACCAACCTTTACGTGATACGTAACCAACCTCCAAATTCTATCTTCCCCATCTTACTCCTAGGAACTATTATTTCAGTGACACGTTAGAATAACAAAGATGGATATGTCTACTATACATCTCCCACTATTTCATGTGTATTCGTCGCTCGTGTGTATGAAAAGTACGCTTTCTCGGTCTCAGATTCTAGACTTGATCTCTTAGATATCCATTTTTTCTTTACGACGTTTAATGTCTCCGGAGATAAATTTCGTTCTTATACCCCCACATATAATGTGTCAACTTACTCGTCTTCGAGTGGTCTTTACTCGAAGTTCTCTCCCTTTGTGTGAGTGTCAGGAAACTTCGTCCTAAACGAAATTGGGTCTAAAGTCGCTTCTACATATTTTTTCCTTTGATACTCATACTACACGAAACATACACACGAGTCAGTACAGGTTGAGCAACGTCAGAGTGCCTGTCGGGTGGTCCGAAGAGACAGGCACCTTAAAAGGTCCGTTCTTATGACCTCGCCCAACGGTAAAGGATGAAGGCCCTTTGAAGGACTGGGTCCCTAACTTGGACGTAGAGAACGTGGAAGACGTGACCGTCCACCTAAGAAATGGTGACGCGGTGGACCCTTCGGTACTATACGAAATAAGAATAAATTAGTCGGAAAGGATTAAATTAAAAATGTCGTTAAACTATTGCGTCCACCATGATTAAAGTAACGTATTCATTCTTTTATCTCTGAATTCTCTACAAGTCATCGAATTCAAGTCGTAAAAAGAGTAATATAATACGAATCATTCACTAGAAAGTGTGAATACAAAGAAAGTACAATTCTATCGTGTGATTATAACAAGAGAAAATCCTTAAGGTGTATCCTTCTGATAAGACAACACTTAAAAGAAACGTAAAAAATGATTTGTAATCTTTAAATTAAGACTGGGAAAGACTACTCGAATGATTTAAGGTTTTGTCCTATACATGACTAAACTAACACTTATAGTGTAAATATTTATTATAGGAGTTTCATAGTGTAATCAAATTTATCCTTTTAACACGTATCAGTCCCCGAAAAGTCCACCGAGTAACCCATTTCTTACACGGGTCTTACGTCCTCTACACCCAAACTAGGACCCAACCTTAGGGTGAGGTATAAGAACGGACCTCTTAGGGTACCTGTTTCCTCGGACTACTCGATGTCAGGTATCTCAACGTTTCTCAGTCTGTACTGACTTTATTGACTCGTGAGTGTGTGCGTTTCAGTTCCTTTTTCTGTTAATGTTCAATGAATTTCAGAAATGTGAAATCGGTCAAGTTAAGGACTGAGTTTCTAACTTCCGGTTCTAGGGTTTCTAACTTCCAGGGATGACTCCGTCAAGAACCACACAGACACATACCGGACTGACTCCCGTCCACTCTAAACAAAACCTTATATAACATAATACAAGAGACCTCAATCTTTTTTCACTTCCTTTCACTAATAAATTAATGTGTCTTAATCTCGATCTATTCGTGTTCCCATGTATCTTGTGTCACACGAGAATAGATCACAGTGTCACCATTACTCCTACTACCACATAGGGTAACACACTACAGACATGTCGAAAGTGCATGGGGTTGTCTCAAGTAAGAGTAATAGCAGATTACTCCGTTCGTCTCGTACCGAGGGTGAAAAGGGGTAAAATATCTTTTAAGTTTGTTGGTTTCCTTATTCCGAATATCTGTAATCCACCGAATGGACTCCAGGGTACCCAAGTTCTCTTACTTAGTTATCAACCGAAACAGAAGACTGAAAAGGAACAGGGAAAGGACAATGTTAGTGACCACAATCTTGATAGAAGTAAGAGGAGTAAAGAGCGGAGGATGAATGGAGAGAGTCTTTAAGAAAAACGAAAAGTCTTGGACCTGGTCACTATAATTTAAATATCAATGGACTTTAATTCACTTCATCCATACAAAACATTTACTTTTTATGTGTTTATGTGTATCGGAAGATTCAGTTAAAGTTCATAAAATTACGTGAAAAGTCGTTTTAAAACCTATTCTTAAAAGAGTCTCCTTAATGTTTCACAACTACCAATCAGATGTTAACAGGTTTACTCAAGTTTTTAAGACACTAAACACACGTTTAGTGTCTTATCCATGATACCGTCTAATTTATTTATTTTATAAGAGAGATGGGTAGTCATCAAATAATACCCTTTTTTGTGAGATAAAAAACGAAAAATCAGAAATAAGACAGATAACAAGGTAACTCCAAAGTTTTTTGAGTGTTATTATATGAATTTATTGACATTTTATTTTATTCTAGGAGTTAGGAAGTTGAAAGACTCCAAAGGTGATAAACACATAAGTAAAAATAACTTCATATTAACTGAACGTTATAATATAATCACAGTCCAAATGTTGTATCACACTAGAAAATATACAATGTTTTATGTTTCAATATTATAATAACGTATATAAGAAATACGACATATAATGTAAGAACACCGAATTAATAAACATTACCTTCCATATTAAGAAGTGGATAAAATGGGTCGGAAGTCGGAGAAAAGGAGACTGTTGGTGGTCAAATAAGAGGGGTAGATACTCAGACAAAGGAAAAATACAAACAAAACGAAAAATGTGAGGTGTGTGTTTACTTTAGTATGCTATAAACAGATAGAGACAGACTAAATAAAGTGATACAGGTAAATACGATGGGGTTTACAGTTCTAAAGTAAGAAAGAAAATACTGATTCACTATAACATGTATATATGTAGATATATATATGTACGTGTGTTTGTATATACGTCTATATATATATCCGTATATATATATATATCAGTAAATCAACAAGTCAGTACAGGTGGACAAAACACTAGGGTACCTGATATCGTACGGTCCGAAGAGACAGGTACCCTAAAGGGTCCGTTCTTCTGACCTTACCCAACAGTAAAGGAAGAGGTCCCCAAGAAGAGGTGGGTCCCTAACTTGGTCACAGAGGATTCAACGTCCGTTTAAGAAATGGTGACTCGGTGGACCCTTCGGGTATATGTATTTATGTATGTGTGTATGTATGTGTGTGTGTGTGTGTATATATATATATATATGTGGTGTAGAAAAAGTAGACAAGTCGATAATTATCTCGGAATCCAACGAAGGTATAAAACCGAAAAATTTATTACGATAATACTTGTATCCTTACGTATATAGAATAAGTTAACTATGAAAACAAAGAAATTTACTTTTTTTCAGGTGTTCACCTTAAAGACCTACCATAGTCAAGTCAAGTCAACGAGTCAGCACAGACTGAGCCGCTGGGGTACTTAGCGTCGTCCGGTCCGGAGGGACAGGTAGTGGTTGAGGGTCCCAAATACGTCTGAGTTCGGGTAACTCAGTCACTACGGTAGGTCGGTAGAGTCGGAGACAGCCGGGGAAGAGGAGGACGGGGGTTAGGGAGGGTCGTAGTCACAGAAAAGGTTACTCAGTTGAGAAGCGTACTCCACCGGTTTGATGACCTCAAAGTCGAAATCGTAGTAAGGAAGGTTTCTTTAGGGTCCCGACTAGAGGAAGTCTTACCTGACCAACCTAGAGGAACATCAGAAGTTCAGAGGTTCTCAGAAGAGGTTGTGGTGTCAAGTTTTCGTGGTCAAGAAGCCACGAGTCGGAAGAAGTATCAGATTGAGAGTGTAGGTATGTACTGATGACCTTTTTGGTATCGGAACTGATCTGCCTGGAAACAACCGTTTCATTACAGAGACGAAAACTTATACGATAGATTCTACCAGTATTGAAAAGAAGGTTCCTCATTCGTAGAAAATTAAAGTACCGACGTTAGTGGTAGACGTCACTAAAACCTCGGGGGTTTTTATTTCAGACTGTGACAAAGGTAACAAAGGGGTAGATAAAGGATACTTCACTACCCTGACCTACGGTACTAGAAGCAAAAGACTTACAACTCGAAATTCGGTTGAAAAAGTAAGAGGTGAAAGTGAAAGTAGTTCTCCGAAAAATCAAGGAGAAGTGAAAGACGGTATTAAAAAAAATTTAAAAGATAATTTTTAAAAAATTAAAATATAATATTTTTTAAAAAGATAAAAATTAAAAAACTTTTTAGAATAAGACGTACGGTATCACGAAATGGTTAAACGTAAAGTTACTTCTTGTCACGTGTCAAGTCAAGTCAGTGAGTCAGTACAGACTGAAAAACGCTCGGGTACCTGACATCGTACATCACATAATAAAAGTAAAACCAATAATACAGGAAATAGAGACAAATTGAGGTAAAACATAAAGGATTGAGAATCAGTTTGAAGAGAGACAAGAAGTTAATAAGGTGACTTTAGTAATTCGTAGAGACGCCAGTAATGGAACTTGAGATAGTCCACTAAAACCAAATAAGGAAAGACACCTTTGATAAGAGTACAGATAAGTAAAACAAATTAAGAAACATGAAGAAGACTACATGACACATCTGGGAAATACAAAGGGTCAGAACATGTTCACGAGAAACCCGGGTTGTCGTTAGAGAGAAGACCGGTGATCTCGATATTTTGATAAATGTTTGTGTTCAAAACAATAAATACCGTTACCTATGACACACACAGAATAGAACAGAGACAAGACATACTAATCGAGAGTCTAGACGAAGAAAGTTAGAAGATGAACTTAAAGGAAAAGAGAGAGAGGAGAGAAGGAGGGATGGGGATGGATAAAGAAAATCTTGACATTGTGATTGTTATTACTACATTTTTTTTTTTTTCTTTTTCGCTCTAGATATCCATTAAAAATTTAATTTTTTACCACTATAAATAAGTAAAGACAGAAATACCCTATTTCATTAAATTTAGGAATATAAAGATTCATTTATACATTAATAAATATAGAATTCTACTATGTATTTTTTCACTAAACTTTATCATACAGTGAATGATGGGTGGGGTTTGGAACGGAGTGATAAGTAAATAGAAAGCTCGAGTACAAAAACTTTCTGTCTTTATTATAGAAAAAAGTACAGTTTCTTAAATTTTCCGTCTTTTACTTTTACTCATTAAGGAGAAGGGTTTATGATTCGACGAAGTAGAAGGAATCCGTTAACGTTAGTTTTAAAACAAAAACAAGAAAACACCAACGTAAATATGGGTACATAACATTAGTAAATAGAGAGACGATCCTCCATACTCTTTAAATAAAGTCAGAGTGAAAGGTTTAACAATATATATCACAGTTATAATCAAGACGAACTTTATTGTGTGAACTTACGGAATAAATGTAACTATACACGTTATAGATGGTGAAAGACTGTACTTTCTACTTCTTTAATTATGAGGTGGAACGGGAAGGAAGGTCAAGAGAAGAAACTAATAGAAAATCAGTAAAATAATAAAACGTAACAGTTTTTAATACTAATGTAAAATAATATTGACATTAATAATAAGTATATGAATATTCTTAACGGATACTCTAAAGATAAATACATTAAATGGATATACGTTTCACCTCTCTGTACTTGAACGATATTGTGACTATCACACCACACTAATCTCATTTTCTTTTCTCTTTTATATTATAACACAGTAAATTACATAAAAATATAGTAATTTAAAAAAGGTCAACTTCCTTTTCAGAGATTCACAGACTTATATTGTCCAGGACAAAATTATAAAAGGTCGAAAGAAGTGAAAATATATATCCTCGATCGTAAAGAATCCGTGGCGAAACAAAACAAACCCCCAATATCTAAAATAGACATAAGGTGAGATCTCACAAAAGTAAATATCGGACACCTATAATACAAGATGTCAAAAATGTAAGTTTTTGAGAAGTTAAAAACGAGTATAACCTACCTATGAAACCTACGTAAGATTCAAAGTCAACAAAAAGAGTCTTGGAAAGACAACTCCATATGTACAGGACCAAAGAATTAAGAAAATGAAGAGACCACTAGGACAGGAAGTGTAGTACGATTAATGGGTGAAGGTTCCAGAACCGAATCTGTAACATTAGAGTCTGTAGGGTAAAAGGGACAGAAAGGTCGATTTTAACGATGGGGTTTAAGGATTTAAGGTTACCTGGAGGTTAGGTAACTAAGATGGTAGAAAGATGACAAGTAGTAAAGACGGAACAGGAACGTAGAATAATGGGCAAAATCTAAGGTACCTCATGGTATTGGATAGAGAGCAGAACGAAGGGGAGGTCACTCCCGTTTTGAGGTTGATATCCGGTTGACGTCAGGGAAAGACAAGTAACGGACATGGGTTCGACGACTTTCACCGACCTTTTTTTTGTGTATTAGTAAGACTAATGATAGTGAAATTTAAGTACTGATGATTAAAATTCTCCTGGAGACACACCGTGACAGTAGAGGACGTTTTCACTTTTCACCATCACCCAGTCAGAACAGTCTGAGAAACACTGGGGTACCTAACATCGGGTGGTCCGAGGAGACAGGTACCTTAAGAGGTTCTTATGACTTCACCCCTCGGTAAGGGAAGAGGTCCCCAAAAAGGGTTGGGTCCCTACCTTGGGTCGGGAGAACGTAACGTCCGTCTAAAAAAATGGTAGACTCGGTGGTAAAAGGACAATACTAGTGAATGTGAAGGTGAGAGGTTTTGTTGAGAAAAAAAGGAAACAAAGGGAAACATTTGAAAACCGGGTGAAAGTCCACTACTGATACGACTACTGAGGAGGATAAAAAGTCCCCAAAAAACCCAAAATCATAAAATTTTTAACCCGAAATAAGAAACCTTTTGAAAGGAAGGTAAAGAAGAGTCCGGTATACACGTGTGTGTGCACCCCATCCCCCTCCTTGTCTACCTATATGGTCAAAAAAACAGTTATGAAAATAGAGGGATACTGAAAAGTAAAAGAATACTTTTATTCAGTACTGTATAAAAACGGTATTAAAAAGTCCCGGGTTTACATTATCAAAATATTTAAGAGACTAAAATGAAATACTTATACTATCCTTTACGATCTAGGTTCTTAGGATTTGATTGTTAATTCCTTATATCCGTGAAGTAAATAAATAAATGGTTTGAAAACTTACAGTCGGTTTTATGTATGTGTCACGTTTTAGATTCCGAAGTCTCCATCTACTTGTTGTCTTTCAAAGTTTAGAGTTTCGGACTATACTTGGAGAGTCAGATCATGTAGTTTCATAAGTCCAAATTGGTGGTAACATGACTACCACTTTCATCCTTGTTCGAATATACGAATTGTCGTTATCTTAACACTCTTTTTTACAAATCCTATATATCCCGACAATTCAAACAACTTTTTTTAAACTCCTTTATAAACTCTTAATCTATTTCAGAGATAATGATATTAAAATCCAAAAACAATTTGAAAGAAATATTATTCATTTCCTATTTCATCTTTTGTCAAAAACAGAAAATTTTTGTACAGGTGTAACATAAAACTATCCGGAGTGAAGTTTTCTACCTCCGGTTGAAGGGAGTAAGACTTACACTCGACCAGAGACTGACTGAAGATTGTTGATCTTTCACCACCTTCACTGTCACACACCGAAGACTCAGATCCAATATTTTTCCCATAGTGAAACAAGAGAGAGAATATATTAAACAAGACCTCCTTTGGTCAGTGGACAACAAAGTACTTCTTTGAGTCCGTCGGATACCTCTCCGAGTGTACCACTTTTTGGTTCCTGAGGACGTCCTCAGTTGTCGAGGACGTCGAGGTTTTCGGAAGTTGTCGAACCCTCGGAATACTGACCTTCACATTGGAGATCAGGTCAGTTCGGAAGTCTACTGACCGGGAACAGTAGAGACTAACGTTGGAACACTCTCTCGGGTCCGTTCTGATGGGTCGATTAGACAAGGGTTTAAAGGAGTGAGTGGTTTTGACACTTCTAATATCTATAAATAACAAAATTCAATGAATCTAACCCTCGAGAAAATGACACCATGTTATTTATGGAAATATATTTAATTCAAACACTTTAGTCTTTAACTTTCTCTTTATTTTTAGATTAAGATCATGGGTCCTTCCTTTAAGATTTTCGAACACTTTGAGTAATGAAAAATGTAGCATTAAATTAAGGAAGTAATAAAAAAGAACACGTTATAACGAACACCTTTTTAAGTTGACAATTACTTTTTCTATATGTTAAAAGTAAACTTTTCGTACCAAGAGAATATCCAAAATCCATTTTGACCTGATATATTAAGTAAGACTCGTGAAAGGGTGTTAAAACAGCAATCAAATGTAATTAAATGAGAGAATATGGAAATAATTCCACGATTGATTTTCCACGAAGGTTGGGTCGGGTCAAAGAGTACTACATGAGACGCACATTCAATTTATTCGTCCCACTGTTATATATCGGAACTGTATGAGGAAAAAGATAAACCTTGGTCAGACAAAAAGGTATAGGTCAAGATTGACAACGAAGGACTGGACGTATGTCCAAAGAGTTCTCCGTCCAGTCAACCAGACCATACGGTATCAGTTATTTCGTCTTTATCTACAAAAAGACCTTGAGAGACCGAAAAAAGTACTAGGTCACCTACAACCGTTAAACTAGAGACCAAGGAGACGGAAAAGATTTTGGTCGAACTTGTAGTCCTGCAAGTGCCAAGTGCATAACGACTTCGGACCGAACCTCTTAAAACTCGTAACGAAATGAGTGCGTACTCTACTCACGTTAACACGCCATCAAACGCGTAAGAAACCGTAGCGTAAAGAAACCTTAACCTTACTTTTGACTGGAAAAGGTCAGGACGCCGGTGACGACTCAAAAGGTTTAAACGACCGTATAACTCACGTCGTGAAAGTGTCGTAGTAGAAAGTCCTAAAATTTATCGAGTTGACCTTACGGTAGTGGAGGTGATCGAAACAAGCATCACTACGAAAGATTCCGGGTGAACTGAAGTGTAAGGTCATACAGACCGAGATCCACTCACTAGTGTGGTAGCACTAATAGACCCAGTACTTCGAGAGAAAACATGTCAAGAAGACACATAAGAACGGTGGAGAAGAATTATAGAAGACGAAGACAATCCAAGTATGTTAAAGACAGGAAATAACAGAGGTAGAAACGTACTTTACAAGGGAACCATAGAGATTAAAAGAACTTCTCTAGAGATCAGAAAGGGTAAAATAACAAAAGGAGATAAAGAAACGTAACTAGTGACTCCTTCCGAAAGAATAGAGAGGGACGATAAAAAACCCTGAGACGTAAGTCCACGAAAATAGAAAGGAAAAGAGGAAGTGAAAAGTGAAGAGAAGAAAAGTGTCGATAAAGATTCCGGAGGAGTCTGTCGGTAAAACGAAAAAACGTAAAGAAAAGGTACCCCTACCAGAACTAGGGACACAGGACATGTTACAGTGCTTTGAGACAGGTATCAAGTAGTCCGTGAGACAGATAGTGTAGATAAGGGAATTTAAATAAAGAGTGAAGGTGATATCTTAGTATTCCCTAAACTAAATCAAGTATGGACTTACCAGATGAAAGGTAAAGGGATGAAAGAAGTTAAATTCAGACTTAAACCGTTATTTCTCAAGTACTAGACTCGGTGTCAGTCGAGGGTCAGAACAAAAACGATTGACATATCTCGAAGAGATAGAAACCGACATTTCTTATATTAATTATACTAAAGCCACAACTGGTAGACCACTACAGGTACACATCTCAGAAGAGAACACAACTGGGACTACGACCCTCCCTAATCCCCGTCCTCCTATTCCCCTGATGTCTCCTACCCTACCGACTCACCGTAGTGGTTGAACTACCTGTACTCAAACTCACTTGAGGCCCATAACTACTACCTGTCCCTCCGGACCGTACGACGCTAAGTACCCCAGTGTTTCTCAACCTGTGCTGACTCACTGACTTGACTTGACTTGACTTTTCCATGAAGTCTNGAAACGTAACTAGTGACTCCTTCCGAAAGAATAGAGAGGGACGATAAAAAACCCTGAGACGTAAGTCCACGAAAATAGAAAGGAAAAGAGGAAGCGAAAAGTGAAGAGAAGAAAAGTGTCGATAAAGATTCCGGAGGAGTCTGTCGGTAAAACGAAAAAACGTAAAGAAAAAGAACCCCTACCAGAACTAGGGACACAGGACATGTTACAGTGCTTTGAGACAGGTATCAAGTAGTCCGTGAGACAGATAGTGTAGATAAGGGAATTTAAATAAAGAGTGAAGGTGATATCTTAGTATCCCTAAACTAAATCAAGTATGGACTTACCAGATGAAAGGTAAAGGGATGAAAGAAGTTAAATTCAGACTTAAACCGTTATTTCTCAAGTACTAGACTCGGTGTCAGTCGAGGGTCAGAACAAAAACGATTGACATATCTCGAAGAGATAGAAACCGACATTTCTTATATTAATTATACTAAAGCCACAACTGGTAGACCACTACAGGTACACATCTCAGAAGAGAACACAACTGGGACTACGACCCTCCCTAATCCCCGTCCTCCTATTCCCCTGATGTCTCCTACCCTACCGACTCACCGTAGTGGTTGAACTACCTGTACTCAAACTCACTTGAGGCCCATAACTACTACCTGTCCCTCCGGACCGTACGACGCTAAGTACCCCAGTGTTTCTCAACCTGTGCTGACTCACTGACTTGACTTGACTTGACTTTTCCATGAAGTCTTTTGTCGACGGTATTTTCTCAAAACTAAATAATGTGTCACCTATCGAAATAAACGTAAACATGTTACGTGGTTGATACTTTATATTAATAAACTTACTAATCTTAAACACATTCAAAGGAATGTTTATTGGAATTTTCATCTTCATCTTCAAACTGAGGTTTTAATCAGAAGGATTATACAGAGAAGAATTGATTCCTTTTGACGTTGTACCCACGTACTCCTTTATAGTCTTATACTTGTTAACGGTCCTGAACCACCAAAAGATTTCCTGAACCTGTTTCTGGTCTAAGTCAAAACATTATTTCATATATCTTAAAAGAAAATTTCATACAAACATGTTATTTCACCGACTTTCTTAAAGAAACTAAACTCTTCACCGTGTATAGATACATACACTAACAATATAAAAGTTGACTGACGTGTCGTTTACATGAACAAATGAATTCTAAAGGTGTTTCTAATTTTTTCTTAAAATACTCCAAAATCTATGTAATAATTTCGGGAACATTCTTTTCACACTTTATTTTCCTTGTTAATCAACTTTATGGATGCAATTTTTTTTCGGTAAAACGAATTATTGACACTTTTAAAATAAAAATAGTATAAGGAAATCTATTAAATTTATTAAAATATATTTATTTATACGTATACATATAAAGTACCTGTGTTACAGTTTCTATTCAGTCTATATTTTCGCAAGTCAACGGGTCAACATAGACTGAGAAAGACTGGGGTGTCTGACGTCGTACCGTCCGAAGGGACAGGTATTGGTTGAGGACCTCGAATGAGTTTGAGTACAGGTAACTCAATCACTACGGTAGGTTGGTAGAGTAGGAGACAGTAGGGGAAAAGGAGGGCAGAAGTCAGAAAAGGTCGAAGTCCCAGAAAAGGTCACTCAGTCAAGAAGCGTAGGCCACCGGTTTCATAACCTCGAAGTCGAAGTCGTAGTCAGGAAGGTTACTTATAAGTCCTGACTAAAGAAAATTCTACCTGACCAACCTAGAGGAACTTCAGGTTCCCTGAGAGTTCTCAGAAGAGATTGTGGTGTCAAGTTTCGTAGTTAAGAAACTAGAGTTGAAAGAAATATCAGGTTGAGAGTGTAGGTATGTCCTGATGACCTTTTTGTTAACGGAACTGATCTACCTGGAAACGACCGTTTCGTTACAGAGACGAAATATTAACCAGTATCCAACCAGTATACTCCCTGTTCAACAGTAATATATTTGTCATCTTAAACTTCGTTTTCACTTACTTCCGAATGACTGTCTCGAGTTTCCTTATGTTCTAAGGAATCCTCTTTATGACTATCACATCTACCGTTCGACCTCCTTTTCTTTTTCTATTACTCTAGGTGTATAGTCCAACAAATTTACCTACTTGAGTTTCCTCCTCCATTTAAATAAACACGGACCTAGTTTTTCATACTGACCCAGAGGGGTTTAATTCATTCCAAAATATCCGTTATAAACATTACAAATTCTGACACCGGAGACCTCGGTGTTATGATCTCATACTTGGAGTCGACAAGAGTTAAAAACAAAGACACGGATCAAAAGACTAGACACTTTGTCCTCAGTATTCTAGAGTATGTTGACAACTTTCCTAATTCACACTATTTTAAATATTTTTAGAATCTTGTTATAAATCCGTATATCATTCCTAAGATACAGTGAAGGTGACATATTGACACCGTATATCTATCCCTTTGTTACTTTCTGAATAAAAGAACCCGAGGTTTTAGTGACACCTACCACTGACGTCGGTACTTTAATTTTCTCCGAACGAGGAACCTTCCTTTCGATACTATTTGGATCACACACGAATCAGTAAGTCATCACAGAATGAGAAACGTTTGGATCTGTCGTATAATTTTTCGTCTCTGTAATGAAACGATCGTTTCCAGAAAACTCAATTTCGATACTAAAAAGGTCGTCAGTACATACCTACACTCTCAACCTGGTATTACTTCCGACTCACGGTATCTTGACTACTAAAACTTGACACCACAACCTCTTCAGGGAACTCTCAGGGAACCTGACGTTTCTCAGGTTTGGTCAGTTAGGATTTCCTTTAGTCGGAACCCAAATTACCACTACCCTAATCAAAAACCCAACCGAAACCGATTAGTCAGACTGAGACCCAGGAAGGACAACCTCGTATATAATGAGTCGGTTTTACCTATGGTCCCTCCTCCTAAGACCCTCCAACCTTCCTGTTTACCACAGAGGAAAACTAGAAAAGACTTAAGAAGGTCGACCACCACCGAACATCAAGGTACAAGGAATGATCCTGGAGGACACCATTTTGTTGAGCACGTTTACCAATGATACCATGGACTGGTCCCACTCACCAAAGTCAGTTGTTATTCCTACTCCCCCTTTTCGTTATAACGCTTTCACGGAAAGAGAATCTGTCAAGAGACCCCAACAATAACACATTGTTTGAATTGGGCCGTGTCACCTCAATAACAGACCTCTTCGACGTCTTGTCTTTGATCTGTTTTCAGTCGCCACTCGTAGTTACTTTTTTACAACAAACGGTATAGTCATTTGTTTCCAACAACATCGGTAGTTTGGAAGTGTAATGTCGGTGGGGAGGGGTTGTACCACTCAGGACTCCTTTGTCCTACGTTTATCCTACGGGTGGTAGTTCATCAGTCCGTGTCGTCGACGGAGGTTTCTACGTGGGACTCCTCTGAGTCTTACCCTTTTGTGTTCTATGACCGGTGTCTATCGACTCCAAGTATAGTTTCCTTACCAAGGTCCCTCGGGTCTGAGAACGTGGAAGGGTATATAACTTTTCACGGTTTTAAAAGTTGAACTCTACAAACCAAAAGGAATTAATTGTCATCAGAAAACTATAAGACTGATGAGCTAGGAACAACGTTCTTAAGGACACATTGGACCAAGGAGGGAATGAAGAAGTCTTGTCGAGAGTCTCGATTTCCTCTCCTAATTTTTTTTTTTTTTCAGAGAGAAAAAGGAAGAGGGAATCAACAGATTTCTTAAATCTATTCCAGGACAAGGGTCTTATCTTTATAGTGGTCTCTATATACGTTAAGTCAAGTCAAGTCAGAGAATCAGTACAGGTTGAGAAACGCTGTGGTACTTAGCGTCGTGCGGTCCGGAGGGACAGATAGTGGTCGAGGGCCTCAAGTGAGTCTGAGTGCGGGTAGTTCAGTCACTACGATAGGTCGGTAGAGTAGGAGACAGCAGGGGAAGAGGAGGACGGGGGTCAGGAAGGGTCGTAGTTTCAGAAAAGGTTACTCAGTTGAGAAGCGTACTCCACCGGTTTCATGACCTCAAGGTCGAAATCGTAGTAACGAAGGTTCCTTTAGGGTCCCAACTAGAGGAAGTCTTACCTGACCAACCTAGAGGAACGTCAGGTTCCCTGAGAGTTCTCAGAAGAGGTTGTGGTGTCAAGTTTTCGTACCCGATTTATACCACCCACCCTTTGAAGTGTCCCTGATCTCTAGTATCACGTACGTGAGACTCAAGGTAAAAGAGATCTACTGAGTCGTTTATAAACAAATGGTTAGTAAACGAAAAGATAGAAGGATATTTAACAGAAAGAGGGGAAATTCTAGGTTTGGAGATGAGGGTTATAGGAGAAAACACAACTCGACTTCTACCATAAATTTCACTCCAAAAGTCGGTAAAATCGTTCAAGAAGTCAAAAGGACACAGGTAGGGGACATAATAACAACAACAAGTCAGTGAGTCATCATAGACTGAGAAACACTGGGGTACCTGACGTCTTGTGGTCAGTAGGGACAGGGAGTGGTAGAGGGTCTCAAACGAGTTTGAATACAAGTAACTCAGTCACTACGGTAGAGACATACGTACAATAATTTTAAAAACAATCTATAAAAGGACAATTAGACAGAGTTCAGTTAAATTGAGAATCTGGTCAGTCTTCTTGGATCTTCTCATCTCCTTTTAAAGAACGGGACGTTGTCAACTTTGGTTCATTTCCTATACGTCCTAAGTCATACGATGAAAAGTTGAAGAGGTATTCGAACTGAAAAAAAGATATTTATCTTTTTATTCTTTATTTTTATAACTCATCCTTTATGATGAAATCCAAGACATAATACAAGATATAGATCTTAACATAAGAACTTACAATAATAAAAATCTAGTTACTAATAAGGTATTAAAACAGAATAAAATTTCGTAAAAGAGTTCAACCTTATAAGAAACATTAAAACTATCATCAATAAAAATTTACATTACGTATAAAACAATACGTAAATAATAATGATAGGGATATTGTTAGGACTTTCTATTTACGATAAAAAAGGTAAAAAGTCCATTCCTCTTATTTCCAAGTTTGCAATAAACGGGAACTAGTGTACGTTGATATTAACAACCATGACACTAAAGACGGGTTAACACGGTATTAAGTTTGATACGAGAAAACAAGATAGTACACTCTAAGTAAACAACTACCAACCCGTCAACAGGAGACCCCTTTCGGTAAATACGTTTAGTTTTGGATAATTTTACCATAAGAATACGTTTTACTTCCCTTTGTACTCAAGACAACGAAATAGATTTAGAGTTTGCACTGTTTTATACTTGGGGATAAGTTTTTGAAAGTTTTATGTCCGAGAAACAGGATAAGTCAACTGAGTAGTATTCGTTCTCAATTACCTAGTTGATGTATAAACTATCACGATAAAGTTTATCACCGTAAACCGAGAATGAAGTAAAATTTCATGAGTGTAAGAATCATTGTTAACCGTGAAAGACGGACATTCCGTTTTGTAGTCAGTAAATAGTTGTTTATAAATAACTCGTGAAGTACTCACGAATCGTATAGTACATAAGTAAAATGACCTTTAGGATACCGTTTGAATTGGTGTAAAACAAAGACGACTTCTGTCATTGTCATGTACTAAAAAAGGGAGAATTCAATTTTCAAAAACTGTGATAGTTTTTGTAATATCCTATCAATAAACCACCTGATATAAAAAGGGAAAATTTTTAACTTAATATCAACTAAATATTGTAATATAATCAAAGTCTACATGTTGTATCACTAATTTATACAAATATTTAATATAAGGTACAATAAGGTCTTACTTTTCAGTTTTTTGATACTGTGACTTTCTACTTGGGGGGTCCAGTCATCCACAAATTATACGATGACATCTTCTTGTCTCTTTATCGAGGTCTTCCTTACTTCTCCGACTCATTTTTACCTTTTTTACGGACTACCACTTTCATTTACGATTACAACATTTCTTGTTATAACGTATCCTTGGACCTTACAATCCAGGTACTTAGGTCCATTTAACCTTCACCAGTTTGTCTACCGGTCTCACTTGTAGCTGTAAAATCCTTAGACACTCCATTTTACCTGTCCTTACCTACTTAAATTAAGTTTACTGGAAATATAGATGTTGACACCCGTTCTTAGGGAATCTTCTTTACCTTATCGTGAGGATCAGTTGTTTTCTTATGTTTTAAGTCACGAACCCACGTTAGAGTTTTTACTGTCTTACTAGAGACAAACAAAGGTTCCGTTTGGTAAGTTATAGTGTCATTAGGTTCAGAGACGGGGATGGTGATTACGGTTTCTTCGACTTCAACTTTCCAAGACACTTCTGGATGTTTAGAAGGTCTTGTGGTTTTTTAAGTAGTATCGTCTGACATTACGTCTTCATTCTTCAGTTCACTATGGACCTCATCGTTCGTTCAAACCGGAACCTTACGTTTTACTTCGTCTCGTTTCTGATTGTCTCAAAACGGTTCTCTTACGTGACCAGTATGGTTTGTGGGGGAAAGTTGTTGTGTCTTCTACTGAGATGTATACCAAGATGTGTACCTGTAGTGGCCTACCAGTTATGGTTTTAGTCTAACTAATATAAGTAACGTCGACTTCTACCACTTCGAGATATGATAGTCGTTTGTGTTCTGACCCTCGACTGAAACCGAATCTAGTACTTGAGGAATAACGGTTTAAGTCTGAATTCAACTTTTTTCATCCCTTTTCGTGATTCGGTAAATCCATACTGGTTTTAGTTTAGGGAACACTGATATGTCATCTTCAATCTTTATATAAGTTCCCTAATCTAGACTATCCCACGGACTTCTTGATACCTGTCTCAAAACATTGTAACAAGTCCTCCGTCACTAGTTTTGGTCGGGGTTCCTTTTCTTTACGTTTTTAATAACAGACTCCTCTAGAATGTTTATGGACTCTTTTCTTCTCTTCGGTTTCCGTTTCCCGTTTTCTTTTTATATAGGTAGACTTACGTCTCAAGGTTTCTTATCGTCCCTCTCTATTCTTTCGAAAGGATTCACTTGTTACGTTTTCTTATCTCCTTTTGTTATCTTACCCTTTCTCATCTCTAGAGAAGTTCTTTTAATCTCCATGGTTCCCTTGTAAAGTACGTTTCTACCCGTGTATTTCCCGTCTTTGGTATACCTAGATTGTCTTCGTCTTATATAATTCTCTACCGTTCTTATGTGTCTTCTTGACATGTTTTTTCCAGAATTGCGGGGGCACATTGGTACTACCTCAATAGTGAGTGGCTTTTGGTCTGTAGGACCTCACCCTTCAGTTCACCCGGATCCTCCGTACCGATGTTTATTTCGATCGCCTCTACTATCTTAAGGTCGACTTCGTATTTTCTAGCAAGACAAAAGGTCTTCCTCGAGTATTATCTCCTGAGGGAAGGTTAGGAAGAAACTTATTTCTGGTCTGAAACCACACCAACCAACACCAAGTAAAGTGAACGGGGTACCATAGAAGGTAAGGTGTAATAACACGTCACAAGTGAAAAGTAGTGACAGTATTAACCAAAATAAAAATAAATAAATTAAAAATAAAAGTGAAATAAAATGAAATGTTATGACATAACCAAAACGGTATGTAACTGTACTTAGGCGTTACCCACATGTACTCAAAGGTTAGGACTTGGGGGGAGGGTGGAGGGTAGGGTATAGTAGAGAGACCTAGTAGGGTCACGTGGTCGGGGTTCGTAGGACATAGGACATAACCTGTATCTGACCGTGAAGCAAAGAATGTACTATCATATGTACAAAGTTACGGTAAGAGGGTTTAGTAGGGTGGAAGAGGGAGAGGGAGTCTCAGGTTTTCAGGCAAGATATATAGACTCAGAAATTTTGATCTTGAAAAAAACAATATAAATTCATCTCTTAGTGTACGTCTTTATACCAGTTCTTCCAAAAAAGTACAGATACTTTGGGTTTGTAGTTTCACTAATTCTATTGGTTCGACCACGTCTACTGTAACATACGAACTAAACTAATAAAACTCATACAGTGGATAAAGGGTGAACCGTATTACAACTAACAAGAAATAATTACGGAACTAAACTAACGATAGTTGAAGTTGACCAGATGGACTGGTGTCTCGTAACTGGTCACTCTTTGGAGGTCACGTTTTGAAGAGTTTGACGAAAAAATTTTTTTTAATTAAATAAAATTAACTTCCGATTAATGAAATGTTATAACGTCACCAAAAACGGTATGTAACTGTACTTATTCGGTGTCCATATGTACACAGGGGATAGGACTTGGAGGGAGGGTGGAGAGAGGGGTAGGGTAGGGAGTCCCAGTAGAGTCACGTGATTGGGACTCGCGGGACAGAGTACGTAGCTTGGACCTGACCGTTAGATAAAGTGTATACCATTATATGTACAAAGTTACGATAAGAGAGTTTAGTAGGGTGGGAGTGGAAGAGGGTGACTCAGATTTTCAAACAAGAAATGTAGACACAGAGAAGAAGACAGAAGGTATATCCCAGTAACAATGGTAGAAAGATTCGTTGAGGACGTCGAGTTGAGATCTTTTTATTTACTGGGTTAGTTTTTTACCCGGTTTCTTGATTTATCTGTAAAGAGGTTTCTTCTGTATGTCTACCGATTGTTTGTATACTTTTCTACGAGTTGTAGTGAGTAATAGTCTCTTTACGTTTAATTTTGGTGTTACTCCATGGTAAAGTCTGGTCAGTCTTCCCGACGCTAGGTTTTCAGATGTTCGTTATTAACGACCTCTCCCACACCTCTTTTTCCTTGGGAGAATGTGACAACCACCCTTACGTTTGATAATATCGGTGATACCTCTTGTCACACCTCTAAGGAATTTTTTGACCTTTATCTTGACGGAATACTGAGTCGTTAGGGTGAAGACCCGTATGTGTGGTTCCTTTGGTCTTCATTTTCTCTGTGTACATGGGGTTACAAGTAACGTCGTGACAAATATTATCGGTCCTGTACCTTTGTTGGATCTACAGGTAGTCGTCTCCTTACCTATTCTTTCGACACCATGTATATGTGTTACCTCATAATGAGTCGGTAATTTTTCTTATGTAAANTTCATTTTCTCTGTGTACATGGGGTTACAAGTAGCGTCGTGACAAATATTATCGGTCCTGTACCTTTGTTGGATCTACAGGTAGTCGTCTCCTTACCTATTCTTTCGACACCATGTATATGTGTTACCTCATAATGAGTCGGTAATTTTTCTTATGTAAACTTAGTCAAGATTACTCCACCTACTTTGACCTCGGCTAATATGTCTCACTTCATTCGGTCTTTCTTTTTGTGGTTATGTCATATGATTGTGTATATATACCTTAAATCTTTCTACCATTACTATTGGGCCATACACTCTGTCGTTTTCTCTGTGTCTACATATCTTGTCAGAAAACCTGAGACTCCCTCTCCCGCTCCCACCCTACTAAACCCTCTTACCGTAACTTTGTACATATTATAGTATATTCTTTATTTAGCGGTCAGGTCCAAGCTACGTACTATGACCTACGAACCCCGACCACGTGACTCTTCTGGGTCTCCCTACCAGTCCCTCCCTCCTCCCTCTCCCCAAGTCCTACCCCTTGTGCACATATGGACACCGTCTAAGTACAACTACATACCGTTTTGGTTATGTTATAACATTTCATTAATTAGAGGTTAATTTTATTTATTTAAATATAATGTTTTATTTTTTGTTTTGGTTTTTTTGTATTTAAGACATATATATACAATCATATGACATAACGACAAAAAGAAAGACTGAATTAAGTGAGACATATTATCCGAGGTCAAAGTAGGTGGAGTAATCTTGACTAAGTTTACATAAGAAAAATTATCGACTCATTATAAGGTAACACGCATACATGGTGTTGAACGAATAGGTAAGTAAACGGTTACCTGTAGATCCAACGAAGGTACAGGATCGATAACATTTGTCACGACACTACTTGTGCCCCCATGTACATAGAGAAAGTCAAGACCAAAGGAGCCTGATATACGAGTCGTCACCATAAAGACCCAGTATACCTTCAAGATAAAGGTCAAAAATTCCTTAGAGGTGTGACAAGAGGTATCACCGACATGATCAAACTAAAGGGTGGTTGTCACATTCGACGACGACGACGACGATTCAGCAAAGTCAGTACAGGCTGAGACACGCTGGGGTATCTGCTCTCGGGTGGTCCGAGTCGGTAGGGACCCTAAGAGGTCTGTTCTTGTGACTTCACCCAACGGTAAAGGAAGAGGTTACGTACTTTCACTTTTCACTTTCACGTCAGTGAGTCAGTACAGACTGAGAAACGCCTGGGGCACCTGACGTCGGATGGTCCGAGTAGGCAGGTACCCTAAAAGGTCCGTTCTCATGACCTCACCCCACGGTAACGGAAGAGGTGGTTGTCATATTATCCCAAGGGAAAAGAGGTGTGGGAAAGGTCGTAAATAACAAACATCTGAAAAACTATCGTCGGAAAGACTGGTCGCACTCTACCACGGAGTAACACCAAAATTAAACGTAAAGAGACTATTACTCACTACAACTTGTAGAAAAATACACAAACAATCGATAGACATACAGAAGAAACCTCTTTACAGACAAATCAAGAAACCGGGTAAAAGTTTAGTGAAAAAACTGAGTAAATTAGTCAATGTTGTGGGAAAGGTATGTGTCTTGTTTAGAAAAGAACAAAAAGCCAACGTAAAAATGGAAAGAATTTTATTATTTAATGTTTTACGATTTTTACAACGAAAGGGGGAAGGTAGAATTAATAATTTAACCGATGTGTTTTTAAGTTGTTAAAACTATTCGAAAAAATTTTGACGTACGACTATACCGTCGACAGTGTTTTATTAGATTGTTTTGACAAAACTTACTTTAATTTCTCTAGATTCGTGATGATCTCGGTAGAATGTCTTTTATTTGTTTCAAAAACCGGTTCGGTTATCATAATACGGTAGACAATTATCACTCAAAATAAAGAAACGAAGGTTAGACCTAATGACCTACTGAAAAGAAAGAAAAAAAAAGTAAATAAAATAAAAATAAAAAAACCAGACTAACGACATCTATCCTGAAGGTTATGACACAATATATCTTTACCACTCTCGTCCGTAGGAGAAGAACGAAGAGTAAAGTCTCCCTTTCAAAAGTCAAAAGTGGTGACTGACATTATAGTCTACACCCAAACAGTGTTTACCGGAAATAATACAACTCTATACAAAGAAGGTATACTCGAAACAACTCTCAAAAGTGGTACTTACTCCCAGTTTAAACCAGTTTGTGAAAAAGATTGAAATGACACCACTAGTACATTAAAAATAAGGAGTAAAAAATCACACCATATTGTAACCATACATTCAGCCCTTGGTAGGACCGTAGGAACCTTATTTGGAGTGAATTCTGTACCTTGTTGTCTGACCAAGGTTTATCCTTTTCCTCATGTAGTTCCGACATATAACAGTGGGACGAATAAATAGAAAATGCGTCCCATGTAGTACTCTTTGCGACCTGACCTTCTTCGTGTTCGACCTTAGTTCTAACGGCCCTCTTTATAGTTATTGGAGTCTATACGTCTACTGTGGTGGGAATACCGTCTTTCACTTCTCCTCGATTTCTCGGAGAACTACTTTCACTTTCTCTCACTTTTTCAACCGAATTTGGAGTCGTAAGTCTTTTGTTTCTAGTACCGTAGACCAGGGTAGTGTAGTACCGTTTATCTACCCCTTTGTCACCTTTGTCACAGTCTGAAATAAAGAAACCCGAGGTTTTAGTGACGTCTACCACTAACGTCGGTACTTTAATTTTCTACGAATGAGGAACCTTCCTTTCAATACTGGTTGGATCCATCGTATAACTTTTCGTCTCTGCAATGAAACGGTTGTTTCCAGGTGGATCAGTTCCGATACCAAAATGGTCACCAGTACATACCTACACTCTCAACCTAACACTTCTTTCGACTCGCGACTTCTTAACTACGAAAACTTGACACCACAACCTCTTCTGAGAACTCTCAGGGGACCTGACGTTCCTCTAGGTTGGTCAGGCAAACTTTCCTTTGTCGAGATCCACAAGAAACCTTCCTTACTACGATGTCGACTTTGAGGTCATGAAACCGGTGGAGTACGATTCTCAACTGAGTAACCTTTTCTGAGACTACGACCCTCCCTAACCCCCGTCCTCCTCTTCCCCTGCTTTCTCCTATTCTACCGACCTACCGTAGTGGCTGAGTTACCTACACTCAAACTCACTTGAGACCCTCAACCACTACCTGTCCCTCCGGCCCGCACGACGTTAAGTACCCCAGCGTCTCTCAGACTGTGTTGACTCACTGACTTGACTTGACGTGACTTAGTACCATATACGAGGAAAATTATATAAAACCCTAAGAAGAACAATTATAAACTTCTTAAAAATATAGAGAAACTCTCTATAATAACAATAAGAGTACTCTCTATAATAACAACAACAAGTCAGCGGTTCAGTACAGGTTAAGAAGCACTGGGGTACTTGACGTCCTACGGTCTGAAGGGACAGGGAGTGGTAGAGGGTCTCAAAAAGGTTCAAGTACAGGTAACGAGCCACTATGGTAGGTTGGTAGAGTAGGAGACAGTGGGAGAAAAGGAAGACGAAAGTTAGGAGGGGTCGTAGTCCCAGAAAAGGTTACGCAACCGACAAACACAGTCCAATAGTATGATGAGGGAAGACCAGACGTTTCAACGACGATTTTTTAATTGACTATTGAAATATCTCCAATAAAACGTACACTGAGACAATAAGAGAGTCACAGAAATGTTAAAAGGACAATATAAATTGAAAGTGATAAAATTAGTTCGATAACAGACCTTGAGTAACCTAAGTAGAACAAACCCTCAGAGACACGAAGGATATTGACCTATAGATAGGAAGAGGTCCAAGTCCTTCAAAAGTCGGTATTAAAGTAGTATATGTAAAAGATGGGGAAAGAGAGAGAGAAGAGGAAGACTCTAAGGATATTACATTTACAATTTACGAACTATAACAGAGACTCTACGGAATTCGATAAGAGACGAAATTTTTTAATGAAAAAAGAAAAACGACAAAATTTATCCAATAAAGGTAACAAGATAGAAGGTCTAGTAAATACACAAGAAAACATAATAGATCTGACGAAAATTAAAAGAGATCACAGTAAAAAATTTTTAAGTCAATAAGTGAAGTCGAGACTGAGCAAGAAAAAATTATGAAAGACTAAAAAACAATTTTAATAGTGACACAAGTAGATAAGAAAAGGGATCAATCAATCGAAAAATACAAAAAAATAAACTTTAAAAAATAGTCCATTTAATAAAAAGAGATAGTAATCCAGAAAGTTCTCATAAAAAAAAAGAAAAAGAAATTAAACTTAGTATAAACAAATTTAAACAGAAACATTTTAACCCACTTTACCAATCATAAGACAAGAACTTTCGCCAAGGAATACACCCTCGCAGTAATACGTAAGAAGTACATGATTCGTAAGAAGTGTGATGTGAATCCGAACAAGGGAAGACTCACACACGTTCCCGTCCACGAGACCACTACCGTCACAGATAGGACCTCGATCAGAACGAAGGAAAAATCCCACGTGTAACTACCGGTGAACACAACCGTCAGAGAAGGGACCTCAATCAGAACAGGGGGAGGGGGGAGGGGCTCACACACGGAGTTGAAGGCACGACCGTTACTAAAGGAGATGGAACCAGTCTTCGTCCTGAATCCAGTCTTGACCAAGATAAGGGAGGTACACGTGTAAGAGTAACCGTTGCCGTCGGTGACAGAATCGACCCTTATCATGACTTCGTTCTCCTAGATCTCATCCTAAAGGTGTACCCGACTACCCAGACCCCCGTGTGCCTAAAATTAGGACCGTTCGACCGGTCTCGGAGTCCGTCAAAAGTTAGAAGACGGATGTGTAACACTGATCCTCATCCGTTCAGACACACACACGAAGAATTCTCGTCTCAGAACCAAAGATTTTAGGAGGACATCGACCGTGGCCAAAAATTTAATCGGTCAACACAAGTAATAAGGTCACAATCTGGAGTCTCGACCCCACGGATTATTCATTGTACTTAAGGAACTAGAGTTCCCTTCTAGGGGTTCGGTCACTAAAGGGGGAGAAAAAAGACAGATGAGATAATCCCTACGTCCAGAACTCGTCTACGTCGGAGAAAGAGGATGGATGGTCTGGGACACACCTAGAAAGAAATGTCGGAACCAATATCTTTTCGAGAAGACGATCAGGGGTCTAACTAAAGTCACTTTGGACTAGATACTTCAACATCAAGACTGCACAAACACTCCCCTCTATTCGGGTTGTAGAAGGAAGAGATGGTAGAACTAGAAGAAACTACTTGATAAAAATTGTATTCTTAAATGAATATTTGAGGTTTATTTCGTTCATTCTTACAAAGACACATTTCAAATTCTTTTAAGTGTTTGAAGAACTATTTTGGTCATCTTATAAATTTTTATTCTTTAGAACTGAAACCCTTCTAAAGTTATACTCTCCTGTTTACTCTAGTAGACAACTCTAATAGAGATTGCACATACGAATCTACTTATTGTCACTCATATCTCTAACAGTCCCTCCTTCTTTACCAAAAAAAGATGGGAAGATCCAAGAAGACCGACTGGATTCTTAATTCAACTACACCTCTGTACAATTATCATCTGCTAAATTCATCTTTTAGTTTGATTGAAAATTATTGTACATGTGTAGCCTGTCAAGGTCTTTTTTGACTCATTGAGTGGTTTTCCTGTTTTGGGAATCAATTGGTGTTAAGAGTCTATTTCTTTTTTTTTTTTCCTATAACCCCCTTAACTAAACCTTGAGTTCCTCTTCTTCCGTTAACTGTACTGATACCTTTTTGATCAAACTATTTGTCTACAAACGAATCAACACGTCTCTGTTACTCTGTGTCGTACTTTAAAGTTGTTTGTGAAGCGAACCAAGGAAGGACAGATTCGGGAGCCAAGTATGATATCAATAAGTATCATTATCGAGGGAAGGACATATCCAGAAGATGGATATGTAAGAAAATCTGTAATTTCTCCTTTCAGGTGCAAACAGAACTCGGAAAAACCGGGAACTAACAAAGTTAAATTTTACTAAGTACATGGTTTCTTTGTAAAACCCCACCGTTTAATACGAGGGGATGTTCTACTAACAAATTCCCATAATCTTGTTTTCTCATAAACGATCTTTAAAATGATTATTAGGAATCCATATACTACTAAATTTATTTCTTTAAACTTTGAAGGGACCGACAGGTCATCGACTCTGATGTAAGGGTTACGTCTCTCGGACCCAAGGTACGGACAAGTCCCTTCATCTAGGGTGTACGAAGTTGATTCTAGAGTGTACTACGTTACTTCCAGTTTCTAGGGTATACGGTGTTGATTCCAGGTCACGTCGGTTTATTTATTTATAAAATTTTTTATTCATTTATTTAATAGACATTATCAATTAAAGGAGTTTAAGACAAACTACCTTACCTACGAGGGTTCTAAGAAAAAGTGTTATCCGAGTCTCCAACTCCAGTAAAACGATATATAGGAATGGGGAAATTTATATGTCAATCAGAGTTACTGACTCATAATGAGTAGGAAAGAAACGTCATTAGATAAAAAAAGGGAGAACCCCCGTACTTAACATTTGATGAAAATTTCACCACTATCAGAACGAAATAAGGAAAATAAGACATGTGGGACCCTCATAAAGTTTCTCATTGTAAGAATCTCCCATTTGAACTCTTCCCTTTAAATTTTCGTTTCTAAGTAAGATCCTTTTCCGTTTCGTTACTGTCGAAAACAAAGGTTCCAAGGTTACCAAAACGACTCTTATTCCTCTGAGAGTCTCTGAGTCGTTTTAAACCCTGTATCCGATAAAAAAGAACTCCGTACAGGGACGTATGGACAGGAAGGAAGTACAACATCCTTTTTTAGAAAGTCTAATAGAAATTTCAGACCATGTCTAAGTAGAAAGAAAACAAACGTCCAAACTTATTATCCGGTTAGTTTCACCCGTCCCTTGAGATCCTTATCGAATATTTTATAACTGCCGATAAAGTACTAAAAAAGAAAAAGAATGACACTGGGACAACCTGTAACTAGAGTTATAGTGAGAACCCCAATACGGTAAGACGAACGACGTGGATAACACCCCGAAATGGTCCAGAATGGTCGTACACATCTTCCTTCAATTCTAAACGGTCAGACCTCAGTATCCGGGACTCCATCTAATGTAAGAAATCTTTTGAAAACCCTTAGGAAAGACCCAAATCCTTTAAGAAATTGACACCGGGAATCGAACCAGAAATAGGGTTTTCATTTTCTATAAACTTCCGCCTATGAGTTCTCTATCAGAATAAAATTTTGTATTAATAAATTGTGAAAGATATCTCATCTTTCAAGAATTTCTCTACCATTATGGTCTGGTGGATGGACGGAGGACATTGGACATACGTCCAGTTCTTTGTTGTCAATCTTGACCTGTACCTTGTTACCTGACCAAGTTTTGACCCTTTCCTCATGTAGTTCCGACATATAACAGTGGGAAGAATAAATTGAATATAAGTCTCATGTAGTACTCTTTACGACCCGACCTACTTCTTGTTGGACCTATGACTTAGTTCTATCGACCCTCTTTATAGTTATTGGAGTGTATACGTCTACTGTAGTGGGAATACCGTCTTTCACTTCTCTTTGATTTCTCGAAGAACTACTTCCACTTTCTCCTCTCACTTTTTCGACCGAATTTTGAGTTGTAAGTCTTTCGATTCTAGTAACGTAATTCAGGGTAGTGAAGTACAGTTTATCAACCCCTTTGTTACCTTTGTCACTGTTAAAAGAACCCGGGGTTTTAGTGACGTCTACCACACTGACATCAGTACTTTAATTTGCTACAAACGGAGAACCTTCTTTTCGATTCTGTTTGGATCTATCGTATAATTTTTCGTCTCTGTAATGAAACAGTTGTTTCCAGACATATCAGTTTCAATACCAAAAAGGTCATCAGTACATACCTACACTCTCAACCTGGTATTTCTTTCGACTCGCGGATTTTTAACTACGAAAACTTGACACCATAATCTCTTCTACGAACTTTCAGGGAACCTGACTTTCCTCCAGTTTGGTCAGTTAAGATTTCCTTTAGTTAGGACTCATAAGTAACCTTCCTGACTACGACTTCAACTTTGAGGTTATGAAACGACAGTCTACACTCCTCGACTGAGTAATCTTTTAGGGGTACGACCCTTTCTAACCCCCGTCCTCCTCTGTCTCCTGCTCTACCAACCCACCGTAGTGACTGAGTTACCTGTACTTAAACTCGTTCAACACCCTTTACCACTTCCTGTCCTTTCAGACCGTACGACGTCGGGTACCCCAACGTTTCTCAGCCTGTACTGATTTGTTGTTGTTAACTTATCTTTCCGTTAAGTCTGTCTTCTAATCATCTGAGTCTATTGTGTCTCTCCTCGTCATCCTCAGTACAATTAAAATATCGGAAACTCCTCCTATGGAGCACACGGAAATTAAAAAATTATCGGAAAACGTTACTTTTGACGTTACTTCGATAAAACCTTAGAGTTTCAAAACCCTCCGAAGATGTCGGTTAATTTTATCTATAGGGTAAGACAAATAAACTAAACCCTTGGCGACGAAAGGTCACATGAACAATCATTCTAAAACGACAATAATATCTATAGATGTCAAAGGTCCTAGTATCAAGAATTTTTATTCATCCACAAGATCTTTACTTCCCGAGTTAATAAACCCTGAACTCATAGGATAAAGAGATCTATTCGGAACCCAGACAGTCTTAATTTAATTATGGATTCTCCTTACACAGGGACCCAACTCTCAAAACACCACAAAAGGTCCCATGGTTAAATAGGATCGTGATCTCAGAATCCAAATTCACCGTTTACGAGACTATCGAAGATTTACGGACTAAATATGGGTGGTTAAAACGTTGAAACCGAAGACTCTGAGGGTAGTCGTCACCTAGATAATAAGTAAATGGAGTACAAGTGTAATTTTCATTATTGTCATTGACTCCTTCGTCCTCACACCTGTAGTCGTTATTGGTTTCTTTACCATGACACCTGACCGGCTCCCGATCTAGGTCCACCTGACTAGACGGTCCAGTTCGATTGGACGATTAGGGACCTGTCGTTAACATCTGATTGGTTTAAGATTCCTGACCACAAGACTATCTCTGAAGACAGTCAGATCTGACTAGACAATTGGACCCTGACCTTTCAGTTTTTGTCACTCTCGGACCTAATCTTAGACTCTCTTTGAATAGGTACCGACAAACTTTGTCGTTCTTTCTGTCTTGGGTTTCATAAGTCACCCATGATTGTTGATGTAAAGAATCACGGAGACTTTGAGACCTAAGGTGACAATGATGGTTTTGACTTTTTTTTTGTTTTAAGTTGACTTATATAAAACTTCTAAGTCATTAAGTGATTAGTCCGTTGTAGGTCAGATCGTCTGACTTTTCTTAGACTTCTCAATATGTTCGCTTCTCTAAACCTTGTCCTTATTCCTTCGAAATGACCCGTTCTGACCAATAGGTTTCCATGAGAAAACTATCCGTGACCGTAAACCGTCTAATGAATGGGTTATGACTGGTCCACTAAGGACTAACTAATCGAATTCTAAGACAAAGACCCTCTTAGTTTTGACACTGATACAAGTCAGAGTCAAACCACTGTACCCGAAAGAGTAGACTGAGACAAAACTCGGACGACAGAACAAATATCGTCTCGAACCAACCATAGATCCAATGTATTAAAATCTATCAGGTCCTCTCACTGGGACTGAGAACTATATGGGATATAGTTTCTCACTACTACATTTTGAGGATCTTCTCTTGTGTCCGTTTTTACAAGGGACTGTATTTAGTATGTTTACAAAAGAATCCAGTCAGATGATTCCGTTATCTTTATTTTCGTTTTTATTTGTTTACCCTGGATTAGTTTGAAAATTCACAAACCTATCGTTTCCTTTGGTATTTACTTTATTTCTCTGTTGAAGACGTGACTGTCTTTTATAAACGTTTACTACACTGACTTATTAAAAATTGTCCTATTCAAAGTTTTTATATATTTGTCGAGTTTGTTGAGATTTTGTTTTGTTTTGTTTTGTTTTGTTTTTTAGGTTAAATTTTTTTACCTGTCTTCTGGTTTTATCTACAAAGAGGTTTCTTCTGTATGTCTACTGGTTATCCGTGTACTTTTCTACGAGTTGGAACAATTAATAATAATCTCTTTACGTTTAGTTTACATATTACTTCACGGTGGTATGTGACTACAGTCTTACCGGTATTAAAAAAAAAAAAATTATATGTTTCTTTTTTACGAGCTTTCCCACACCTCTTTTTCCTTGTGGGGGTTGTGACAACCACCCTTACATTCAGCTACGTCGGTAATACCTTTTGTCATACTCCAAGGAGTTTTTTGATTTTTATCTCAACGGTACACTAAGACGTTAGGGTGAGGACCAGTATATAGGTCTGTTTTTATATTAAGTCTTTCTGTGTACATGGGGACATAAGTGACGTCGTGATAAACGTTATCGGTTCTGTACCTTCGTTGGATTTACAAGTAGTTATCTTCTTACCTCCTTCTTCTACACCATACACACATATTTATATATATATATATTATATATTTTTTATATATATATATTATAACTTACACTTACACTTCAGCGAGTCAGCACAAACTGAGAAACGCTGGGACACCTGACATCGGATGGTCCGAGGAGACAGGTACCCTAAAAGGTTCGTTATCATGACCTCACCTAACGGTAAAGGAAGAGGTTTCCTAGAAGGGTTGGGTCCCTAACTTGGGTCCTGAGGGCGTAACATCTGTCTACGAAATGGCAGACTCGGTGGTCCCTTCAGATATATTATAAGTCAAGTCAAGTCAAGTCAGCGAGTCAGCACAGACTGAGAAACACTGGGGTACTTAGCGTCGTACGATCCGGAGGGACAGGTAGTGGTAGAAGGCTTCAAGTGAGTCTGAGTGCAGGTAGCTCAGACTAATGAATTGGCATTTTCCTTATTTTATTACTGTAAACTTTGTTATATCTACCCGGATCTCTAATAATACGATTCACTTAATTCGGTTTGTTTCTTTCGGTTTATAGTATATTATAACGAACATACACCTTAGATTTTTTTTACTATGTTTACTTGCATAAATAATTTGTCTTTATCTGGGACTCTGTATCTTTTGTTTAACTACCAAATGGTTTCCCCTTTCACGATACCCTTAATATTTAATCCTATGACTCTAAACACTGAGGTACCTGACATCTGATGGTCCGAGGAGACAGGTACCTTAAAACGTCCAGTTTTAAGACGTCACCCATCGGTAAGGGAAGAGGTCCCCTAGATAGATTGGGTCGAGAGGGTGTAACGTCCACTTAAGAAATGGTAGACTCGGTTGTCCCTTCGGGTTCTTATGACCTCACCCATCGGATAGGGAAGAGGTCGCTTAGGAGGACTGGGTCCTCAGTTTGACCCAGAGGACGTAACGTCCAATTAAAAAATGGTCGACTCGATGGTCCGTTCAGGCCAAGGTATGTGTGTGACGATGTCTATTCTATCTACTGGTTCTTCCTGGACGACATATCGTGTCCTTTGTATGAGTTATAAAACATTATTGGACATTCTTAGACTTTTTAATATATATATATGTAAAACTGAAAATGTATATATGTGTGTGGACTTTGAATTTATTGAACATTTATTTGAAATGAAAATATATATACGTATATATATATACAACTTTTATTTAGGTACCTCTTCCATCCCGTATGTCTGACACAAGAAAAGTAGAATCTTATTCAATGAAATAGACAAAAGATGAAGTCCTGACGTTTCGTTCTTACCCAACTTGACCGGACTTTCCTTAAGGAAACATCCGTAGTAAATGGTCAGTCCCACGTCATTCTCCTAAGACTTACCTCAACTCTCTACCAACCTCTGTCTTTTTTTGGATCAAGGTTGAGACAATAACGGTCGTCCCACAGTGACGTGAGAGTTCTAGAGTTAAAAGACTAAAAGTTTTTCCCCCAATCTAATCTTACTGAAGACTCAAGGATGGAGCAGGACTACAAGTTCAGGAATATCAGTTCAGACAGGAGAGAGAAGATTTTCAGTCACTAACCACTCCCTTAGATGTACACGGGACACATTTGGGTACTAGTACAATACTCGAAACCAAAGTGAAATCAAATAGAAAAGTCTTCTTTGGTAGTATCTGTAAAAGAGTAAGTCTTCGGTGAAATGAAGGACATAATGAGATTAATACATCTGAAGAGAGTGAAAAGGTCTAAACAATCCAGTAGAAATTTCCAAGAACTGAGTATTGAAGAAAAGTTACAGAAACTCTGTTCTTCGTATGATTTCATTGTTTTGTTCTATTCGAGGAACAAAGTGTTAAACGAAGGAAGGATTTTCATTGACCACAAAATACCTAAGAAAACTGGTTTCTCGTGAAATGTGACCATAAAAGTTCCGGATTACTCTGTCGTATAATTTTTCGTCTCTGTATGAAACGGTTGTTTCTAGACAGATCAGTTTCGATACCAAAAAGGACGTCAGTACATACCTACACTCTGAACCTGATATTTCTTTCGACTTACAGTTTCTTAACTACGAAAACTTAACACCACAAACTCTTCTGAGAACTCTCAGGAAACCTGACGTTCCTCTAGGTTGGTCAGTTAGGATCTCCATTACTCAGGACTTATAAGTAACCTTCCTGACTACGACTTCGACTTTGAGGTTATGAAACCGGTGGACTACACTTCTTGACTGAGTAATCTTTTCTGGGACAATGTCCATTTAAGAACATAACCTTATTATTATGGGAAGAGGGACACAATAGAGATGTCACTCTGAGTCTCTTCATTTCATTGAACGGCCCCAAACTGGGAGTTCTTGATACTTAAATTAATGGTACAAGTACAAATTCTTCTGTTAGTCGACTCATTTAAATCATTCAACAACCTTTAGTCATTTTAAATCTACATAGTACGTCGGTCTTCGTGCACAGTACCTAAGTCTCCCAGAGTTAAGTTTAGAGATGAAACGATGAAGTTCAATACATTATAATTCTGACAATTGATGTGACTTTAATAAAAAGAGAGAAAACGAGAGTGGGAGGTTCTTTTGGGGTTATTAAAGATTTTAAAAGAAAAAGTAATTGTCATTGTTGTTTTTTAGGACCATTATTAAACCATTTGAAAAAGAATGTGTGAATACTTAACACCCGGTGTAAACTTTGCGTCACGTAGTACGTCGAAAACACCAGTTTACATCTTTTAGAAGAGTTAATCACCGGAATCGAGTCTCAATACCCTAAGACATCAGAAGTCAATGGATTTTTTGTCGAGTATTTTTCCTTCAGTGTAAGGGAAGTACTTTTCTTTACGTACGTTATTACTTATACTACGTAATTAAAATAAAAACGAGATGACTGGTGACGAGTGGACAAGAGAAGAAATCACAGGACTGTCTCACCCGTGTTACTTATTTCTCGTTTCACTGACCTCTTTATGGACCTTTTTTTGTTTGTCAAAAGAGTACTGTGACAGGGGTGCACCCACTTAGGACGACCCAGGGGATGGAGGGTAGTACCAAACTTGAATGAATTGGAGGATTCGACAGGGTCATCGAGTCACCACTTCTTAAGTGGACGTTACGTCCTCTGTATCCTCTACGACCAAACTAGGGACCCAGTCCCCCTAAGGGACCTCCTCCTTTACCGTTGGGTTAGGTCATAAGAACCCGAAGGGACCACCGAGTCGACCATTTCTAAGGTGCACGTTACACCCTCTGGACCCAAGTTAGGGACACAACCCTTCTAGGAGACTTCTTCCTTTGTCGATGGGTGAGGTCATAAGACCGGACCTCTTAAGTTACCTGTTTCTCTACCTGTGTTGACTTGTTGAAAGTGAAGGTCATAAGAATGACCTTTTTAGGGTTCTTGTCTCCTCGGACCACCCGATGTCAAGTGTCCTATCTTTTCTCCCATGTTGACTCACTGATTTGTTGTTGTTGTTTGGAAGATCTGTGTCCTTCTCTTAACCCTATTAATGTCCGAAGAGTACATCCCATAACGTTCACCGTAATTGTTGGAGTTTCGCCCTTTCTCGTGAACATCAGAACGTACCCATGTGTGTGTGTGTGTGTGTGTGTGTGTGTGTGTGAAGAATGTTCCATACGTTCCAAGTTCTTGTCTCTTTTTTTTTTAATCGAGGTTCTTTATTCTACCGAATACCCGTTATTGAAAATTACGTAATTGAACTGGTCATTTGTTTGTAGTCGATCACATATGGTCAGAGTGGTCAAAAGAGTTAGTTCATTGAGAGAAGAGAAGAGAACCCTTCCTCGATCGTTTTCTCATTCTCTTACTGCCGTTGAAGAAGGGGTCTTGTAGGCGTTCCCGTCAATTCACACCTTACTTTTAGAGGTAGTGAGGGACTCTCCAATCTTGACAATCACTAGCATGGATAAGATACTGATAAGGTTCTTTCCTTACGTTCCTTTTCTCCTCTGTTCAACGGAGATGTAACAGTGAATTGTAAAAATCTACACGAAAATACATACGGTGTTTTGTTTCTTTATGATTTTTAAGTGTTTGGGTCCTTCTGATTAGTAGTGTGTTTTTTGATTTTGTGTCACATAATACGGGGATTCCCTTATATAGTCTTGGAGGGAATCCAATTCCTACCTTCCACACATCAAACTTTCGAGGAGATCATTAAGACTTTTCAGGAAAGCCAAGAAAAGGTAGGGAGAGGGAGATGTATGTTTCTAACTCTTGGATCGTTCTAAAGTTCGTTCTTCCCTTCTTACGTTTGTTGTTCAGAGATGTCGTAGGGTTATAAAAACACTGAATTCGTTTATTTTAATTAGAAAACTTTATCTGGTTCCTAGAAGATCTTTTAACCCTCTTACGGTTCTCTCCTACCTGAGGTTCTTCGATTTTCGTATCTAAAAAAGTTTCATCTTTCCCATCAATTGTTGTAGTTTACGATGACTAACCAGTCTTTGTGATTATATAATAATAAAAATAACGATTATTACGTGGTCCACAAAACGTACATAATAGAAAAAACTAGAGAGTTCCTGACGTACTTCATTTTTACTTTTGATCTCCATAATTTATTGAATGAGTCTAAATTTAAGTCCAGACATACTAATGTTTCCGACAGGAGAGAAGTTCGGTAAGACTCTAACAACCACCAAAACTATTTTACACCCCGTACCCTCTATCGTGAGACTACTACAACGAATACCCTTATTCTCTTCCATCCCTTGTTCCTGTGGTTTCGAGTTGACACTGTTTCTCACTCTCTCTACCTTGGTTTTTCCTCTTTACCACAGGTCGAATACGTAACACAACAAATATTCTACTTTCAATGATATCACTAATTCTAGTGTACGATAAGTAGGTCTGACCCCACTAACTTCAAGATCCGACGAGTAGTCGATCCATAATGAATTAGAGTGTCACGGAGACCTCCGAATGGAGTCTCCTGTACACACTTCTATATTCCTTTCGATTATACACCTTTCATGAATTATTCACAATAAAGTTTTCAAATATACGACTCTCTTTCCTCTTGTACTTCTCCTTTCGTAACCATTTCTAAGTCAGTGAGTCAGGACAGACTGAGAAACACTGGGGTACCTGAAGTCGTACGGTCGAAGGGACAGGTAGTGGTTAAGGACCTCAAATGAGTTTGAGGACAGGAAACTCAGTCACTACAGTAGGTTGATAGAGTAGGAGACAACAGGGGAAGAGGAGGTCGGAAATTAGAAAGGGTCGTAGTCCCAGAAAAGTTTACTCAGTCAAGAAGTGTAATCCACCGGTTTTCATAACCTCAAAGTCGAAGTCGTCGTAGGGAAGGTTACTTATAAGTCCTGACCAAAGGAAATCCTAACTGAGCAACCTAGAGAAACGTCGGGTTCCCTGAGAGTTCTCAGAAGAGGTTATGGTGTCAAGTTTTCGTAGTTTAGAAACCACGAGTCGAAAGAAGTATCAGGTTGAGAGTGTAGGTATGTACTGACGTCCTTTTTGGTATCGAAACTGATCTGTCTTGAAACAACCGTTTCATTGTAGAGACGAGAGATTATAAGACAGACCCAACCAGTATTGAAAAGAAGGTTCCTCAGAAAATTAAAGTACCGACTTCTGTGGTAGACATCACTAGAACCTCGGGTTCCTTTATTTTAGACAGTGGTAAAGATGACAAAGGGGTAGACCAACGGTACTTCACTAGCCTGGTCTATGGTACTAGAATCAAAAGACTTACGACTCAAAATTCGGTTTGAAAAGTGAGACGAGAAAGTAAAAGTAGATTTCCGAGGAATCAAGAAACGAAAGACAGTATTCACACCACAGTAGACGTATAGACTCCAATAACTATAAAGAGGACCGTTAGAAGTAAGGTCGACACGAAGTAGGTCAGGTTGTAAAGAGTACTACATGAGATGTGTATTCAATTTATTTGTCGTACTGTTATATGTCCGAACCGTATGAGGAAAGGACTAAACCTTGGTCAGACGATAAGATATAGGTCAAGATTGACAACGAAGAACTGGCCGTATGTCTAAAGAGTCTTCCGTCCAATCCACCAGACCATAAGGGTAGAGAAAGTCTTAAAAGATGTCAAGCACCACTAGGTGTTCAGTTCCCGAAACCGTAACATTTATTTCGTCTTCATCTATAAAAAGACTTTGAGAGAACGAAAAAACTACTAGGTCATCTACAACCGTTAAACTAGGGACCGAGGAGACGGAAAAGATTTACGTCGAACTTGTAGACCTTCAAGTACCAAGTGTATGACAACTTCGGAACGAACCTCTTAAAACTCGTAATGAAACAATCACACACTCTACTCACGTTAACACGTCAGCAAACTCGTAAGAAACCGTAACGGAAAGAAACCCTAACCTTACTTTTGACTGTAAAAGGACAGGACACCGGTGACGACTCAAAAGGTTTAAACGACTGTATAACTCACGTCGTGAAAGTGTCGTAGTAGAAAATCCTACACTTCATCTTAAGGTAGTGTAGGTGATTGAAACAAGTATCACTACGAAGGATTCCGGTGAACTGAAGTGTAAGGTCCCACAGACCGAGATCCAATCACTAGTGTGGTAGTACCAATAGACCCAGTACTTCGACAGAAAACATGTCAAGAAGACACATAAGAACGGTGGAGAAGAATTATAGAAGACAAAGACAATCCAGGTATGGTAAGGACAGGAAATAACACGGGTAGAAACGTACTTTACAAGGGAACCATAGAGATTAAAAGAACTTCTCTAGAGATCAGAAAGAGTAAGATAACAAAAACAGATGAAGAAACGTGACTAGTGACTCCTTCCGAAAGAATAGAGAGGAACAATAAGAAACCTTGAGACGTAAGTTTACCCATATAGAAAGGAAAAGAGGAAACGGAAAGTGAAGAGAAGAAAAGTGTCGATAAACATTCCGGAGGAGTCTATTGGTAAAAAGGAAAGACGTAAAGAAAAAGAATCCCTGCCAGAACTAGTGACGGAGGACATGTCACAGTATTTGGAGACACGTATCAAGAAGTCCGTGAGATAGTCTAGATTAGAGAACTTAGATAAACAGTGAAGATGACACATTAACTTTCCCTAAACTAAATCAAGTGTGGACTTACCGGATCACCAAAAGGGATGAAACTAGTCAAACAGTTCGCTCACATACAAAGAGTTAAGAACAGAGCAGTGTTGTTACTAAACCCCACTGACTGTAATTTCGGGAACCGCGTAGTGTCGAGAACTCAGAACTTGTTTGGCACAGTATCGAGAACCTGTTTAGTCACAATGTCGAGACAAAATAAATCTTCTATCGTCCTCTTGGTACGAGTTTTTTCTCTTCTCTCACCTCCACCCCTCGCCCCACCCCCTCCCCCTCTCTCTCTCTTTCTCTCATGTGTGCGTTCTCTCTCTTTCCCTCTCTCGCGAACCGAGGAGGAAAATATACAAAAGAAGGGACACCCGGACGGGATACGTTTGACCCGAGTCGGTCCTCACGACAAGATGGACTTCAGGAGTGAGGCCAGGAGCCTGGAAAGAAACTGGAAGGAAACAAGATAAAAACGCCCGAAAAGGGAAGGAACAGAAAATCGGTGACGGTAAAAACTGAGGAAAAGGGATAAGATTGATGGATTGTTTAAATTCAGACTTAAACCGTTATTCCTCAAGTACTAGACTCGGTGTCAGTCGAAGACCAGAACACAAACGACTAACATATCTCGAAGAGGTAGAAACCGACGTTTCTTATATTAGTTAGACTAAAGTCATAACTGGTAGACCACAACAGGTACACATCTCAGAAGAGAACACGACAACCTTCTCCCACAAACGATACTGGTCACGCAAGAGAACCGTTTTGACATAATCGGAAACGTGACGAAGTAAGACAAAAGGTTCCGGTTTAAACGAACAATGAGGTCCATAAAGAACTGAAGGATGAAAACGTAAGGTCAGGGGTATTACTTTTTCTGTATAAAAAAACACGTACTAAAGATCTTCCAGAACATCCAGAAATATCTTGGAAAGTTGAAGTCGAAGAAATCGTAATGACCAGTCCTGTACCTGAACCTAATGACACTATAACTAATGACATTATAAATTACCTCGTCACCGACGTGTTGTGATCTCGTCGCCGACACACCGTGACCTCACTGAAACTTAATGGGGTGGAGGTTCCCGTTTCCTCTTCGGGGTCTTTCTACCATCTTCCCCACTTTAGTACAAATCGTAGTTTGGGATATGGGTGGTCTCTACGAGTCTCCCGAATTTGTATTGAACATGTGTGGTTCTGGGTCTCTGGGGTGTCTCTGACTCTGTCTTTACACAGACTCACAGAGGACTCTTCCATACCCAGTCGTCGTCTGACGACGTCCCCGTCCCCGAGACCCACGTCGTCAGGACTCATACCGTATTCGGAAGAACCTCCTTCAGTGGTAATTGAGATGGTATCTCGGTGGTCTTGAATGTGTTCTGACCCCTTTGTCTGTGAATCTCCTGTGTTTGTCTTGGAAAACACGTGGTCCCGGGTCCTCTTTCCTCGTCACTGGGGTCTTCTCTGACTGAGTCTGAACGGGTACTCACGGGTCCTTAGAGTCCACCTCCGTACCCAGCTACCATCAGACGACGTCCTAACCCCCATGACTCACATCGTCACGGACGTACCCTGGAAAACTTCCTCCAGCGGTAATAGAAGTAATGGAGGTGGTATCAAACCGGAGTCCAGTTTTTTATCCCTCCCTTGTGTCGGGTGGAAGTTGTCTTTTAACCTGATTTCTAAATAACTGGTACCAGGACGAGTAGTCTTGTTCTGGGTCAAAGGGGTAATCAGTCAGAGAGGGTAGTCCTTAGAAGGTATTCGGAGAATAGGAGGTAGTCTCCCGTCTGTCTGACTTTTGGTGTTAGTGTCTTTTGATTGGTTAGATTAGTGTACCTGGTGTCGGAATAGATTAAGTTACTTTGATACTCGGTACGACACATCCCGGTAGTTTCTGTCTACCCAGCACCACCTCTCAAGACTGTTTTACACCAGGTGACCTCTTCGCTTACCGTTTGGTGAAGTCCTAAGAACGGAACTCGTGGGGTATTTACCATACTTTATCTAGAGTCGACCCTCTTTTCAAACGTACGAGTCAGTGAAGTCAGGACAGGTTGAAACACTGGACACTTTATTTCAGACGGTCCGAGGAGGTAGATACCCTAAGAGGTCACTTCTTATGACCTCACCCAACGGGACGGGTGGAGGTCCCCTAGAAGGACTGGGTCCCTAACTTGGACTCAGAGGACGTAACGTCCGTTTAAGAAGTGGGGACTCGGTGGTCCCTTCGGGATCTTCTTTTCCGATCTAGAATCGATTTTTGCCCGAAGGGACCATCGAGTTGACCATTCCTTTAGACGAACGTCACGTACTCTGGGGCCAAGCTAAGGACCCAGTTCTTCTAGACGACCTCTTCCTTATCCGATGGGTAAGGTCATAAGAACGGATCTCTTAGGGGCACCCGTCTTTCCTCGAACTGCCCGATGTCTGGTGCCCCATCGTTTCTCAGTCTGTTATGACTCACTGATTCACATCGTGTCGTGTTCGATTTCTATATTAACTATTTCTTAGTTTTTAGTAAGGACAATCGGTCACAGAATCAGACAAGTTCTATGAGATCATCTTCTGGTAATAAGATTCACCGAATTTGTTGTCTTTAAATAAGGAATCTCTAGACCTCCGAACCTTTAAGTTCTAAGTCATAGATTACTTTCGGACAAAGGACCAAGAGTCTGTCGTATAAGAACGAATAGAAGTGTACCGTCTCTCTCGTTCCCTCCATAGAGACCCCAGAGAAAACATTCCTATAATTAGAGTAAGTACGCCCGAGGTGGGAGTATTGGATTAGTGGAAGGTTGCCGGTGTGTAAGATTAAGTTACCCCTAAACCAAAGTTATATACTTAAGTTTGTCAGATATCGTCGACCCTGTCCCTTATAAACCAGTAAAAACACTCATCTGTTTCAAGTACCAAAAGACATAAAAGTTTGTACTAACGTAACACAGGATCAAAAACAGAAATAGACAGTGTCACTGTCTCGTCGGAACGGACTACAATTACAAGATACGTTAAAATCCGACGTATCTGATCGTTCCGGATCAACACTCTCCTCCAGTCGAGAACCGTAGTGGTTCCGGATTGACCCATAATGAAAACCTAAACCGGAGAAAGGCAACACCCTAAGTTTCAGATTCACCAAGAACTGTAAGTGATCATTGGATTTCCGAGTGCATAGCGTCTCACAGACTCTCTTAAATTTAGAATTTTGAAGTTATACATTAACTATCTAACGTCAATTTTGTTTTCTAAAATTAGATAATCAATTTTCACACGGGTGATTTTTTAAATTAAATCAGAGAGTTACATCCAAAAGATAAAGTGAAATTCTTTTACCGGGTCTTTAAAAGCAGAGAAAATGGGTCCTAACAATGTCAGTCTTTTTGAAAATCTCTTTTACAAGTAGATTTTAACTTTATCAAACGAGATTCTTGTTTTAGATCTTTCTGTCTTGTACTACCTATTATATCAAGTTTATACCTTCAGTATTAAGAGAAAATGAAATTACGACTCAATTATACACGTAACTATAATATTACCCATTCTACAAATTGTAGAAATATATATATGTATGTATGTATGTATATAGCCTCTTCCGTTACCGCGGGGTGAGGTCATGAGAACGGATCTTTTAGGATACCTGTCTCCTCGGACCTTCCGACGTCAGGTACCCCAACGTTTCTCAGCCCGTACTGACTTCACTGAGTCGTTGTATATGTATATATTTAAGATGGTCTCAAATTTTTTTTTTAGATGAATTATGTCACTCAAGTCGAAATATACGTATGAAAACGTTTTATTTAGAAATT
Source organism: Capra ibex (assembly GCA_006410555.1). Taxonomy (NCBI): domain Eukaryota; kingdom Metazoa; phylum Chordata; class Mammalia; order Artiodactyla; family Bovidae; genus Capra; species Capra ibex. The sequence continues at coordinate 29,072,165 of SJYO01018757.1, read as the reverse complement.
ATACCCGAAGGGACCACCGAGTTGACCATTTCTTGGACTGACGGGTATGTCCTCTGTGTTCTCTGTACCCTAGTTAGAGACCCAGTCCTTCTATTGGACCTCTACCTTTACCGTTGTACGAGGTCATAAGAACGGACCTTTTAAGGTACTTGTACTTTCGGACCACCCGATGTCAGGTATCCCAGTGTCTCTCAGTCTGTGTTGACGAACACGTGATTGTGTGTGTTTAGAAATTATAACGATTTAACGTTTCCGGTATATAAAACCTGTAAAAAGTCAATATAAAGTGTAAAAAAAAAACGTGATTGGTATCCCTCTTGTAATTCGATCCACGACTATTAGTTAACGTACGAAGAATAAAATTTAATTTCACGGGAGTCAAAAACTGAAACGAAGTCGATGTCCCCATACTTCTCTTGATATCTCTAAAATGAATTTTTATAGAGAAATTGTTGTTTAATCATTTAGAACTTGACAACAACTTAACGTCAGTCATTAGTCTTACTATTTATGTCATAAAAGGGGAATCTATGACTACTTTAACATTGTCGTATAAATTTGTACAATTTACAAGTATAAAATACAAAGAATTGAAAATAGGGTTTCTACAACTTTATCCAGTATTTGTGGTGTCTCTAAAATGAAAACCTTCTTAGAGGACCGTTATCCCACACCTATGAGACCTCTCTTATTCAATGGACATTATTCAATAGACATTATTGTGGCATTATCAGTCACTCATCTACTTTAGACCAACTCAAGCTCCTTCGTCTAAGTTTCCCAAGGAGTCGAAACGATTACTGATTACACAGAAATTCATTTAAGAGAGACGTCATTCAAAACAAAAGAATTTCATTTAAAGTTCGTGTCGTATATTATCAAAATTGTCTATATCCTTTAGTTTATAATTTATTAATCATAGTAGATGAAAAAGAACCCTAATATGTTAAAAACTCACCTCCTTACAGTGGTAACAACATTATGCTACTTGTAGTAAACAACAAATAGTTATGACACAGTACCTATATAAGTTATTAAGTCAAGTCAGCGAGTCAGCACAGGCTGAGAAACGTTGGGATACTTGACGTCGTACGGTCCGGAGGGACAGGTAGTGGTTGAGGACCTCAAATGGGTTTAAGTACAGGTGACTCAGCCACTACGGTAGGTTGGTAGAGTAGGAGACACCAGGGGAAGAAGAGGACGGGAGTTAGAAAGGGTCGTAGTCCCAGAAAAGTTTACTCAGTCGAGAAACTTAGTCCACCGGTTTCATAACTTCAAAGTCGAAGTTGTAGTCAGGAAGGTTACTCGTGGGTCCTGACTAGAGGAAGTCTTACCTGACCAACTTAGAGGAACGTCAGGTTCCCTGAGAGTTCTCAGAAGAGGTTGTGGTGTCAAGTTTTCGTAGTTAAGAAGAAACGAGTCGAAAGAAGTGTCAGGTTGAGAGTGTAGGTATGTACTGGTGACCTTTTTGGTATCGGAACTGATCGGTCTTGAAACAACCGTTTCATTACAGAGACGAAAACTTATACGACAGATCTAACCGGTATTGAAAAGAAGGTTCCTCACAGAAAATTAAAGTACCGACATTAGTAGTAAACGTCACTAAAACCTCGGGGGGTTTTATTTCAGTCGGTGACAAAGGTGAGAAAGGGGTAGATAAACGGTACTTCACTTTCCTGCCCTACGGTACTAGAATCAAAAGGACTTACAACTCGAAATTCGGTTGAAAAAATGAGAGGAGAAAGTGAAAGTAGTTCTCCGAGGAATCAAGAAGAAATCAAGAAGAAGTGAAAGACGGTATTCACACCACAGTAGACGTATAGACTTCAATAACTATAAAGAGGACTGTTAGAACTAAGGTCGAACAAAGAGAAGTCGAACGAAGAAGGTCAGGTCACAAAGAATACTACATGAGACGTATATTCAATTTATTCGTCCCACTGTTATATGTCGGAACTGCATGAGGAAAAGAATAAACCTTGGTCAGACAACAAGGTACAGGTCAAGATTGACAACGAAGGACTGGACGTATGTCCAAAGAGTTCTCCGTCCAGTCCACCAAACCAGAAGGGTAGAGAACCCTCGCCGCCTCTCCTCTATGGGGTGCAACTTTCAGTCTTCGTCGTCGGCTCTACTCGATGGTGTGCAGGTTCCAGTCCTCGCCGTGGTCTCTCTTCGTTGGGGTACAGGTTCCAGTCCTCGGTACCTGTTCTCCTCTATGGGATATAGGTTCCAGTCCACAGAGCTGACACTCCTCTATGGGGTGCAGGTTCCATTCTTTTTGGCTTCATTCTGCTATCCGTGACTCTCTCCCGTAGTCTCCCGTCTGTCTGACTTTGGTCTTAATGTCTGTTGATCGGTTAGACTAGTGTACCTGGTGTCTGAACAGATTGAGACACTTTGGTTCGGTACGGCACACCCCGGTGAGTTCTACCCACCCAGTACCACCTCTCCAGTCTGTCTTGCACCAGGTGACCTCTTCCCTTACCGTTTGGTGAAGTCATAAGAACGGAACTCTTACGGTACTTGTCATATTTTTCCGTTACTCTATCCTGTGACTTTCTCCTTGAGGGGTCCAACCATCCACGGGTTATACGATGACCTCTAGTCACCTCTTTATTGAGGTCTTTCTTACTTGTCTGCTTCAGTTTCGTTTTTGTTGTGGGTCAACACCTACACTGACCACTATATTCGTTCCAGGCTATGACATTTCTCGTTATAGCGTGTCCTTGGACCTTACAATCCAGGTACTTAGTTCTGTTTAACCTTCACCAGTTTGTCCTCTACCGTTCTCACTTGCAACTGTAAGATCCTTAGTCACTTAATTCTACCTGACTTTACCCACTTAAATTGAGTCGCTGGTAATATAGATGATGACTCCCGCCCTTAGGGAATTTTCTTTACCTTATCGGTAGTATCAGTTGTTTTCTCAGACTTTACGTCATAAACCTACGTAAGAGTTTTTACTGTCTTACTGGAGACAAGTAAAGGTTCCGTTTGGTAAGTTATAGTGTCATTAGGTTCAGATACGGGGTTGGTCATTACGACTTCTTCGACTTCAATTTGCCAAGATAACTTCTGGATGTTCTGGAAAATTTTGATTATGGGGTTTTTCCACAGGAAAAGAAATATCCCCTGACCTTACGTTATCATCCTTCAGTTCTTTGTGGACCTCATTGTCCGTTTAAACCAGAACTGCATGTTTTACTTCGTGCCGTTTCCGATTGTGTCAACACGGTTCTCTTACGTCACCAGTATCGTTTGTGGGAGAAGGTTGTTGTGTCCTCTTTTGAGATGTGTAACTGTAGTGGTTTACCAGCTGTGGCTTTAGTCTAACTAATATAAGAAACGTCGGTTTCTACCCCTTCGAGATATGTCAGTCGTTTTTGTTCTGACCCTCGACTGACACCGAGTCTAGTCTATAACGGTTTAAGTCTGAATTTAACTTCTTTCATCCCTTTTGGTGATCTGGTAAGTCCATACTGGATTTAGTTTAGGGAATACTAATATGTCACTTTCACTCTTTATCTAAATTCCCTGATCTAGACTATCCGTCTCACGGACTACTTGATACCTGTCTCCAAACACTATAACATGTCCTCTGTCCCTAGTTCTGGTATGGGTTCTTTTTCTTTACGTTTTTTCGTTTTACCGACACACTCCTCCGGAATGTTTATCGACACTTTTCTTTTCTTCACTTTTCGTTTCCTCTTTTCCTTTCCATGTAGGTAAACTTACGTCTTAAGGTTTCTTATCGTTCCTCTCTATTCTTTCGGAAGGGGTCGTTAGTCACGTTTCTTTATCTCCTTTTGTTGTCTTACCCTTTCTGATCTCTAGAGAAGTTCTTTTAATCTCTATGGTTCCCTTGTAAAGTACGTTTCCACCCGAGAAATTTCCTGTCTTTACCATACCTGGATTGTCTTCGTCTTCCATAATTCTTATCCACCGTTCTTATGTGTCTCCTTGACATGTTTTTTAGAAGTACTGGGTCAATCAGTTCTAACACACTAGTGAGTGGATCTCGGTCTGTAGGACCTTACACTTCAGTTCACCGGAATCCTTCGTAGTGATACTTGTTGCGATCACCTCCACTACCTTAAGGTCAACTCGATAAAGTTTAGGATTTTCTACTATGATACTTTCACGACGTGAGTTGTAAAGTCGTGTAAACCTTTTGGGTCGTCACCGGTGTACTAACCTTTTAAGGTAAGGTTAGGGTTTCTTTCAGTTGCGTTTCTTAAGAGTTTGATGGTGTGTCAACGTGAGTAGAGTGTACAATCATTTCATTACGAGTTTTAAGAGGTTCAGTCCGAAGTCGTTTTACACTTGACACTTTAGGGTCTACAAATTTGACCAAAATCTTTTCTGTCTCCTTGGTCTCTAGTTTAACGGTTTTAGACGACCTAGTGTCTTTTTAATTCTCTAAAGGTCCTTTTGTAGATAAAGACGAAATAACTGATACGGTTTTGGAAACTGACACACATAGTGTTATTTGACCTTTTAGTTATCAATCATAACTTAAAATTGTACAATAAATCTCTAATCGTACCTTTCTAGATTTCTTTCCTTTTATCATTTCGTTCTTTTCATTTTATTAACTCCAAATTTATTCTCTCTATCCCTCTAATATCATTCACAACCTTGACATCAATCTTTGGTCTATAAACTGAGGTTTCGAATACTACAATTAGTAGTAGCAGTATTTCAACTTATAAAAACTCAATCTTTTCGTTTTATAAAATATCAGGTATCTGGTCCGTCCCAAGATTGCGAAATGTATGTAAAATAGTAAGTTAGGAGTGTTGTTGGGACTCTCTACCTATGAGACGGCATCCACGGGTCTCCAAATCGTACTAACCGGACTATTAATATTTGGAACATTGGGCGAATAATAATACGGAGCGACTGAGAGACCAACTTATTGTTTCAATTTCTTGAAAATTAGGTTGGGGTATAGACTACCAAGTTCAGAAAGAAGTCAACCGAAAGACTCTCTTCCTTACGGATCAACGTAAAAGTCCCCGTCATATAATGTTGAAGAGTTCCGGTAGATCAGGTAGAGACCTTATAAAAAGGAGGAAATCAAATATAGGTAACCAGTCTTAAGATGGAGAATCCTGTTTGTTATATTTCAGAACATGGAGAAGATTAAAGTTGACTCTTAATTTGAAAAAAAGGTAAACCTTTTTTACCACAAACCTTAGTCTTTTACTTAAATACTCAAAAATCGTATAAATATAATTGATTCTAAATATTTGAAGAAGATACACGTCATATAAAATAACTAGACCAAAAATTTTAAGATGAATATAACAAAATTTTTTGAAATTTTTCAGGGAAGGTGATTTTTTATAAAACGATACTTTTGAAAGTTTTGTGTTTTATTCGAATTTATATATTTTTACAGTTTTAATTCTTAAGAGTTTCAAAACGGTGTAAATAAATTAGGTAGTGAAAGGAGAAAGAAAGCACAACGACTTTATAAAGTTTCGTTTACTATCTGTAATATAATTAAGTGGGGATGTTTTTTTCAGATTTTAATATCTATAAAGGAACGCATTGGTGTTATACAAGAAAGGTAAAACTTTACCACTTCTATCAAAATCTTTTCTAACGAAAAGTCACCAAATTTGAGATATGAAGTTCTCCTTTCATACAATATCAAAATTTACAAAACAATCATCAGCAAATGAAAAAAAGTAAAGATTCACTTAGTAGTTGAATCTTTACGATAATGACTTAGCAAGAGAATTTTACAACTTTAAAGTTCTTGTATCTTAAAAATCTCGACATATAGTAAATGTTTGTCGAACGAAAAAGAAGACTTACTGATTGTACTCTCTTTACTTCAAATTTTATCGAACACCGAGTGTGTCCTTCACATCCCGTATTTCGATTGACACATTTTATAATGGGTGTTAAATCTTTTTTTTCTCTTGGTTACCTGTTCTATAGGTTACTTGATGAAAATTAAAAGGGTTGAAGATCCAGGATATAAAAAGAAAGTCTTCAAAGCAAAACTCGTAAAATAGTTTAAAATGTTCAAGTAAAATTAGAAAAAAAAAATTACACAGTAAAGGAAATTAACATTTTTTATTAGTCTACGGATGACCTCTTCCTTGGTGATGGTTGAAGTCATAAGAACGGACCTCTTAAGGTACCTGTCTCCTCGGACCGTCCGATGTCAGGCACCCCAACGTTTCTCAGTCTGTCCTGACTTACTGAAAGTGAAAGTGAGAGTAGATGTTTTCTCAAAAGCACTCTTCTTTTCTCTATTTTTAGTGAGATTTAATGGTTGTAAGTCTTTTTCGACGTACTGGTTACAATTGTAATCTACCTATCTAAATCCATCTTTATAATTGATAAAATTTTATAAAACCTATAATCCTAAAAGAAAGGAAAAAAGAATAAACAATAGTATGTATGGTAAATTTTTTGTGAAATAACTCTTTATTGAGTGTATGGTATGTTAAGTAGATATATTTCGTATGGTAAGTTACTAAAAATTATATAAATGTTTATACACATTGATAGTGGTGGTAGTTAAAATCTTGTAAAATTAATAGAACTTTCTTTGACATACGAAAACTCAATGGTGAGGGTACAGGTGGGTAGGGTAAAGAAGGGGTCGGGGATTGAGATTCGTTGGTAGTGATGAAATGAACCAGAAAACACTGATCGGAGAAAGTAAAACGTATACAAAAGTTCCTAGTAGGTACCATATCGTACACAATCTTGAAATGAGATAACCTATGTGTCTCGAAGGGTCCACTGCGATCACCATTTCTTAGACGAACGGTTACGTCCTTTAAGTCCTCTACGTTCTCTACGTCCAAACTAGGGACTTAGGACTTCCAGGAGACCTCAGATCTCACCGTTGGAAGAGGTCATAAGAACGGACCTTTTAAAGTACCTGCCGCCTCGGACCACCCGATGTCAAGTTTCTCAGACTGTACTGAGACGTCTCAGCCTGAACTGACCTAACGTATGTGATGTAAAACAAATAGAAAAATAGTCAACTAAAATTATCGTATGTCTTTCAAATTGTTACTTATTAGAATGCGTAGAAACACAAAGATAGTAAAAACAAAATAAACTATATTCTTAAAATCTTCACTTTAATGAACTTATTTCCCATATTCAAGAAAGTCCCGAAAATTGAGTTTAAATATCTTTTTAACTGTAGAGTCAACGACCAAGTTGAACGTATAGGAACTAATGAACCCTCTTGTTCTTTAAAAAGTACCAGAAACTCATTATAAAATACTTAATGTTACATAAAACGGATTAAAATATAACACTACAGTAAAAAAAAAGAAATAACCAATCTTCTCGAGAAATGTTTTACTCTTAGAGTTAAAACGTGAATGTGACAACACAGAGAGATACATTTAAAACGTGTAAAAGGATGTTAAATTAAAGGTGTAGAGGGTCGATAGAAGGGATTTCGGAGTCGAGTCCAAATTCTCGGGGGATTAGAGAAGACGGAACGGACGAATGTTCATGAACTGTAAAAACGACTAAACCGTCCTCTTGACCTCTCAATGGTTTGTCTCGACATGTACAAAGAACGGGTGCCCGTAGTTGACTCCTCTTAAGTACCCCGACTCTAGTAAAGAGTTAAACGTTATTAGTCTCCTTGTAAAAAGATGTCAAGAAAGGTATGTGTCATTGAAAACCCATCGTCGTCGGTGTCCCTGACTTAAATACGAGAGACGGAAACGTAGAAGTTAAGGATGTCTCCTGATTAGTCTTAAAATTATGTACAAACAACTTCCTTTCTTTTTTTTATCCTTCCTTCTTTCTTATAATTCAAAAATCGGTGGTACATAAAACGTTTATATAAGGGAGACGAACAGGAAAAGGTTCTTTTTCAACTCACATAAACATACATGTCATAAATTTGTAAATTTTTCAGTTAACTTATATTGTAATAGGAAATATCATCTCAATTTTTTTAAATATGAGTCTTTTGTTAAAATGTAAAAATTAAAAATATAAATCAGAGTATTAGACAGATCTTAAATAAGACTACAAATAAGATTACACTCTTTATTTGAACAATGAAGGTAACTTATAGAACTCAAAGATGTTTTGATAAATTTTTGAATAAAGAAGGGACAATTAAGTATTCCAAAGAGACTAGTCACGATTCAAGGACATATGTGATTTAAGACACAATCTAAATAGTTAAGACGTGACAACAAATTGTTATAAACGTTGTTAATAGATGAGAAGATAACAAAAACGGAACATTTTATGAAATTATCTTGTTTAAAAGAGAGATTTAAAAGAAAAAAGTTTTAAAATAGTCAAAAAGAGTACACGGAAACATCTACATAAAAATTTTATTTACATTAACGTGATTATTTTGGTCACTGTAAAATTAACCCTAATACAATATAAATTTTAATTAAACGTTTAATTAAATTAAATTACTTAATTTTCGAAACATCTAGAAAAATTTTTAATAAAGTAGGTCTTTGTACCTTATAGATGAATAAGGTTCAGTAATCCATAAAATTTTTCAAATTCCTACAAAGGAGACACATAAATACACAAATTATCTGTGACTTGTGTAAAGAATAATCCTTTTACGAATTCCAAAAACCCCTCCCTCACCAATAACAAAGACAATTACTTTGATACATTTAGGAAAAAGGGTCAACTTAAATTCTTGAAATGATAACAATACAACGTTTGATAAAACAGTTGTAACATAAAAAAAGACAACGACTCAACACAAACTGAGAAACGCTGGGGTACCTGACGTCGTACTGTCTTGACGGACAGTAAGCGGTAGAGGGTCTCGAAGTAGTCTGAGTACAGGTAACTCACTCACTACGGTAGGTCGGTAGAGTAGGAGACAACGGGGAAACGGAAGACGGAAGTTAGAAGGGACCATAGTCACAGAAAAGTTTACTCAGTCGAGAAAAGTAGTCCACCGGTTTCATAACCTCGAAGTCGAAGTCTTAGACAGGAAGGTTACTTATAAGTCCTAACTAAAGGAAATCCTACCTGACCAATCTAGAGGAACGACAGGTTCCCTGAGAGTCCTCAGAAGAGTTTCTCGTGTCAAGTTTTCGTAGTAAAGAAACCAGAGTCGGAAGAAATACCAGGTTTAGGTATGGACTGATGACTTTTTTTGTATAGAAACTGATCTACTTGGAAACAACCGTTTCACTACAGAGACGAAAAAATATGTGACAGATCCAAACAGTATCGAAAAGAAGGTTCCTTGTTCACAGAAAATTAAAGTACCGACGTCAGTGGCAGACGTCACTAAACCTTTGGGTTCTTTTATTTCAGACAGTGACTAAGGTAACGAAGGGGTAGATAAACGGTACTTCACTACCCTAGCCTACGATACTAAAGTCAAAAAACTTACAACTCAAAATTCGGTTGAAAAAGTGAGACGAGAAAGTGGAAGTAGTTCTCCGAGGAATCAAGGAGAAACGAAAGACGTTGATCCCACCACAGTAGACGTACAGACTCCAATAACCACAAAGAGGGTCGTTAGCACTAAAGTCGATCACGAACTAATTTGAAACGTAAAGAGTACTACATGAGACGCATATTCAATTTATTCGTCCCACTATTATATGTCGAAACCGCATGAGGAAAGGACTAAACCTTTGTCGAACAACAAGACAATGACAACAAAACATTGGACATATGTCAATGAAGAACTTGACGTATGTCCAAACGTCCTTCGTCTATTTCACCAGACGATAAGGGTACGAAACTTCTTAAAAGGTGTCAAACAACACTAGATGTGTCAGTCTCTGAAATCGCATCGGTTACTTCTTATGTATTTACCAACAGACCTTAAGAGAACGAAAAAGATACTAGGTCACCGACAACCGTTAAACTAGAGACCAAGGAGACGGAAAAGATTTAGGTCGAACTTGTAGACCCTCAAGAACCAAGTGTATGCCACCTTTCTACCGAACCTCTTAAAACTCGTAATGAAACGTTCGTACACTTTACTCGCGTTGACACACCATCAACCATGTAAGAAACTGTGAGGGGAATAAAAGGTTACCGAGTCTACCATTTCACAGACGGATGTTACGTCCTCTGGTCCCAAACTAGAGACCCAGTCCTTCTAGGGGACCTCTTCCTATACCGTTCGGTAAGGTCATGAGAACGGACCTTTTAGGGTACCTACCTCCTTGGACCATCCGATGTCAGGTACCCCAGCGTCTCAGCCTGTGCTGACTCGTTGAAGTGAAGAAGTGAAGTGAAAAAACTCTGATCTTATTTTTGACTGGGAAAGGTCAGGACACTGGTGACGACTCAAAAGGTTTAAAAGTCCGTATAACGAACGTCGTAAAATTGTCGTAGTATAAAATCCTAAATTTTGTCACGTCGACCTTAAGGTAGTGAAGGTGATCGAAACAAGAATCACTACAAAGGATTCCGGGCGAACTGAAACGTGAGGTTCTACAGACCGAGATGCACTCACTAGTGTGGTAGCACCACTGGACCCAGTAATTCTAGAAAAAACATATCAAGAAGACACATAAGAGAGGTGGAGAAGAATTATAGAAGACGAAGACAATCCAGGAATACTAAAGATAGAAAATACGTCAGACTTTACGTCATGAACACACGTTAGAGTTTTTACTGTCTTACTATATACAAACAAAAGTTCCGTTTGGTAAGTTATAGTGTCATTAGGTTCATATACGGGGTTATTTATTAAAGTTTCTTCAACTTTGACTTTTCAAGATAATTCTAGATATTCTGGAAGATCTTGATTGTCGTTTTTTTCTACAGAAAAAGTAGTATCACCTGACCTTACGTTTTCATCCTTCAGTTCTCTATGGACCTCATTGTCCGTTTAAACCGGAACCTCACGTTTTTACTTTGTACCGTTTCCAATTGTCTCAAAACGGTTCTCTTATGTGACCAGTATATCGTTTGTGGGAAAAAGTTGTTGTGTTCTCTACTGAGATGTGTACTTGTAGTGGTCTACCAGTTGTATCTTTAGTCTAAATAATATAAGAAACGTTCGACTTCTATCTCTTCGAGATATGTCAGTCGTTTGTGGTCTGAACCTCAACAGACACCGAGCCTAGTACTTCAGGAATAACGGTTTAAGTCTGAATTTAACGTCTTTCTCCCTTTTGGTGATCTGGTAAGTCCATACTGAGTTTAGTTTAGGGAATACTAATATATCATATTCACTGTTCATCTAAGTTACCTAGTCTAGACTATTTCACGGTCTTTTTGATACCTGACTCCAAACATTGTAACATATCCTCCACCACTAGTTTTGATAGGGATTCTTTTTCTTTACGGTTTTCCGTTTTACCAACAGGATTCTCCGGATTATTTATCAATTCCCTTCTTCTCCTCGGTTTCCGTTTCCTCTTTTCCTTTCTATATGGGTAGACTTACGTCTCAAGGTTTCTATTTGTTCTTCTCTATTCTTTCGGAAGGAGTCACTCGTTTCTTTGTCTCCTTTTATTATCTTACCTTTTCTGATCTCTAGAGAAGTTCTTTTAATCTCTATGGTTCCCTTGTAAAGTGTGGTTCTAAACGTGTTATTTCCTGTCTTTACTGCACCTGGGTTGTATTCGTCTTCTATAATTCTTCTCCACTACTCTTACATGTCTTCTTGAAAAATTTGTATTTGGAACACGAAACAGGAACATCATTTGACTAAAATGTTCTAAACGTTAGTGAGTGAATCTAAAATATTTGAGTACATATATAATGAACGTTTATTCCTTAGAGAAAGTTTATCAATGAAAAAACAACAAAGACAAATAAAATACGAGATGGGTTTTAAAGGTTTTCGAAAAAAAAGAAAAATCAGAAATCGTGGATAGTGTTATGGATCTTATTCTCTTTACATGACATTTATAAATAAAGTAATTATTTGAAAAAATACACTTAACCTTACAGAGATTCGAAAGGGGTAATTAAGATTTGGTGTAATTTTCATGTAGAAAGATAAGCAATTAAATACAAGTAAAAAATTCAATACAAAGATTTTAGGAGGGATCAAAGTTCTCATTTTTAACAGTTGTTACTATCATTTTATAAAGATATCCTAATCAAGGTGATTTTAAACTTACTAGACGTATAAGNACATTTATAAATAAAGTAATTATTTGAATAAATACACTTAACCTTACAGAGATTCGAAAGGGGTAATTAAGATTTGGTGTAATTTTCATGTAGAAAGATAAGTAATTAAATACAAGTAAAAAATTCAATACAAAGATTTTAGGAGGGATCAAAGTTCTCATTTTTAACAGTTGTTACTATCATTTTATAAAGATATCCTAATCAAGGTGATTTTAAACTTACTAGACGTATAAGTAAAATCCCATTTGAAATATCATCCTTAAATACGGTTATTTTTCTTTCGATGATCCACGAATAAGTATGTTCATATGAAACAATACTACATAAGTCGGATTTTATTGCATATGGAAGATCTGTCGACATCATCTCTGTGAAACACTGATCATCTAATATAACTAGAGGGAACAATGTTAGAATAAAGACCTATAACCAACTCGAACCAAATTAGTCTTCGAAGTATAAAATTGAAATCTTTCTTACGAGGAAAGGTTATTTTGAGTTTACTTATATTATAAGGTTGCGATATTAAATAAAAGAATATCGTAATTAGAGATGATATTCAGATCGTTAAATTAACTAATGAAATTTTATTAACTAACTAAAAATAAATCAAAAATAACCGCATATCCACCGAGTCTAACATTTCTTAGTAGACGTCACGTCCTCTGGACCCAAGTTAAGGACCCTCCTCTTCTGGGGGACCTCCTCCGGTACCGTTGGGTACCGTCATAAGAACGGACCTCTTGGGGGTACCTGTCTCCTCGGACCGTACAATGTCAGGTACCCGAACTTTTCTCAGTCTGTGGTGACTCGCTGATTCGTGTTGTGTCTCGTGTATCGACTACATATTACAACACAATCAAAGCCCACGTATCGTTTCACTTATATGTATATATACATATTAAGTAGGAAAAGGGTATATCCAATGGTTATTATGACTCATCTCAAGGACTACAATATGAACGACAAAAGTAAAAAAACCCGAGGTGGAGTCCTGAACTCCCTACTATCAAAGGGTTAGTCTCTAGCTTGGACTTGTGCACCTTCACGTTGGTGGTCTCTTAAGGGAACGAATGAAAAGATATTGGGGATTGAAGGTCAATAAAACGGATTTCCAAGATTTCGAATGTTCGAACAACCTTACTTTCTAAAAAAAAGGGAAACGAATAAATTACATTCTCCAGTGTTTTTGTGTCAAACGAGTTTGAGACCGAAATTTATACAGAGTGTAATTTTCTTAGTGTTATTTTAGGACTCATTGACACCTAATTTCAAGACGAAGAGACCACAGTGTGTCGTTACGACTTAGTAATTTACAAACCAGAGTAGACAATGGGACCTTCTACTGGTCTCGCATACTACCGAGGGTGGAGTGTCTGTGTTAACTTTAGTTTCTCAACCATTTAATACAGTCACTGAGGTTGGTTTGACGTTTAAATGACCGAAAGTTCCTGATCCCTGATTTTGACTATTTTGTAGACACCGGTACGTCCGGGGAACTGTTTTCGACAGATAAAATGAGTGTCTTCTGGTCTGATGTACCAATCCCAAGTCTATGGTGACACATCATAGTCGGATACGGTACTCTTGGACCACCTGAAGTGATAACATGTAATGTCTCGTCCCTTTTATACCGTAAATGTATTTGAGACATCGTAGGGTATAGTACCCAGGGTTCATCTTAAGTGTGTTCGATTCAAGTTATATTGTTTCATCATCTATTTAACAGTTCGATTCACTTGAATTTTCGTATAGTGAAATATTTGATTAAAATCAGAACTTTCCAACAACGACTCGGTACTTACTATGGTCGTAAGAACCGAAGACCTCCTCTCCTTAAGCTAGGCCCCGAACTAACGAGTCTCGAAAACACATTATTTCAACATAAATTTCATATTTTCTATATCTCTTTCGAAGACTGTATCTGTAGTCTTCCCCCGTCTTTCTGACGGGGGGACGATCAGAAATCGTCCTTCAATATATGGAGAATCGTCCGACGATTAATCTCTTTGCTTTACAGAGTTTTGAGTTTCTCACCGTGGTCCGAGGAGTGGATGTCGTCCGTAAAACTCTATTGTAACCGTGTTCCACTCAGTAGGGTCCGATCTTTTACTAACTGTACTTAGAACTTCTTTCCGCCTAAAGGTTCGTTTATGTATCGGAGCAATTATATCGAATTCTCTTATAAACATAATCATTTGTACGATCAAACGACTAGGTAATAACCAAGACTCAGAATCCACCTTGGCTGAACTTCTTTCTATCAGATCCCATTTATGTATCAAGTAATTGAATCGAATTCTTTTTGTAAAGGTATTCTTTTTACGTAACCAATCGAGTTCAAAACTCTTTTCAATTCAAGTCCGCCTTGGTCGACAGTAGTGTCGTTGTGTCTTAAAATTTCCTTTGGAGGAAATTTAAAACATATCTCTTCCCTGTTTTTAGACTGTGAACATCAAACAAAGGAGGACGATGAATTCTCTCTCTCTCTACTTTTTGAAGACTTTGCGTCGGATAAAGGAGGTAAACCCCCGGAGATTCGGAAAGACGAACAACGAGAGGGTCAGAGACCGACCGATACTCTAATAACACATCCACTGAAAACAAGTTAAACGAAGTATGATAAGTCCTCATATTTTTTGCCAAACTCTACAAAAACCTAGGCAACAAACAGAGTTTACAAACCTTGAAAGTATTTAACATTGGATGTAAAGGTAATATTTGACACGTATATTTAAGTCGATTTATTGTTACTAAACAAGTAAGTTGACGGGACTTGTCCATCCCATAGGTAACCTTAGAAAGGTCGGAAACCTTTTACCTTTAAAAATCAATAGTAATTCGATTACGGAGAACGTAAACTTGGTCATTGATGTTTCAATTACACATTTGACAAAATTTAAAAGGTTTACGATTACTGTATCAACTTTATAAAAATTTTTATACTAGTATATTTTAAAAGTGAAATCCTTCCGAGTCACATGGATGAAAACTCGTTTAGTGGGTGGTCACGAATAAAGGCATAAAGGACTGGGACACATCAAGACCCACCCAACACTCTGAAGACGGATTGGACCATTTAGTCAATTAGACCAATCAAAACCTTCCATCGGAGTAAAAGTCTTCACTTTATAATTTTTCACTACTATATTTGGATTTTACTTTCATCTTCGTACAAAGACGAAGGAATAAAATTTGTCTTCACCTGGACTCGACGACGTTAGTACCCCGACAAACTATAACGTTGTTTCCTTCACTTTGTCTCTATTTACTCAGGACACATTGTTCCCGGGTAGAAGTCCATTGTCGGTCTAACCTTTACCGGGACCAATTTTTGTAAACACTGAGTTCTAAAGAGAATGACGTACGACGTACCGTGTCGGGAAGGTGTTTACCTTTATGATTGGTCTTTTAAATGTGTAACCTCTCAGATAAGGACGACTTATTCATCGACATTGGTCATATATACCTTTCCGAAGAATTCTTTTGAAGAAATCTTTGAACTATTTTTAAACATCTATACTTTTCGACCTCGTTGGTTAATTTACGGGTTTAGGAAATTAAGACAAAAGTTCCGGAAGTCACTAAACCTGGAACCCACCGGAAATACCCGAGTAAACAAGAGTGGTGAAACGTGGAATTTGTGGTACAAATAGAGTGAAAGAGGTCATAAGTCACATAAAAAAGAGAGTCCCGACAAGGACCCCTTTGTAAAAGAACACACTTAGACTCAATCCACCAGAGGATATAGAAAAGACAAAGAGAATGAAATAGTAATAAGAATCGTATGACATAGATTAAAGTGAATAATCTAATAGGACGACGATCCGACTTTCTGAACCACATATTGAGGAGAAGTAGTAAAATAGGGTTTACGGACCGTGAATGAACCCTTAGGAAGTCATTCATAAACGATTTACTTACTCAAGTAACGTCTCGTAATTTATTAAAAATGTAAATTTTAAAATCTTCAACATTGTCGTCCTAGTTTAGAGTCTACGATGTGAATTAGTACATTTATAAAAGTGATAGAAATAAAATAAAAAAATTGTATCGACTTAAGATTGATATTCACCGACAAGGTGACCTACCGTCTCGTAATTTAGAGACAGTAAATCCCAGACCTAGGAAGAAACGTCAAAAAAACGTGTCTTAGTCTCTAAATATCCCGAAGGGACCATCGAGTCAACCATTTCTTAGGCGGTCGTTACACCCTCTGGACCCAAACTAGGAACAGAACCCTTCTAGGCGACCTTGTCGATAGGTGAGGTCTTAAGACCAGACCTTTTAAGGTACCTGACAAATGAGATACCCTAGCGTTTCTCAGTCTATGTTACCTCACTGAAAGTGTCTCAAAATATACACTAGATCCTTTACCAACTTACCCGAGGTCAAAAGACCAGGACGAGAATCAGGTTCGGACGTTTTCCGAACGGAGGAAATAACACCTAATTAACTGGTATTTACCCAAATAAAGACCCGAAAGATAGGACAAAGTGACTAAATACAAAGTAAAAACGTGATCATGGGACGAGAGAACTACTGACATTGAAGTATTAATATCAGACTTCAGTCCCTCGGACTAAGGAAGTCGAGAGGAAGAGTTCTGTCGTAACCTTTTGTATCTGTCTTGTGGTAAACTGTATTTAGTGTCGTTTTAGAAAACACTAGACAGAGGGTCTCGTTACCTTTATTTTTGTTTTTTATTAGTTTACTCTGGATTAATTTTGAATTTTCGAAAAAGTGTCGTTTCCTTTGATATTTGTTTACTTTTCTGTTGGGTGTCCGAGACATTGTAGGATTCTCCACCCTATCCCTCCCAAGCCCACCCTCCATACATACCCTACCCTGTATACATATGGATACCGACTAAGTACAAATAGAAACCGTCTTTGGTTGTGTTAAGACATTCCGTTAATAGGAAGTTAATTTTTTATTAATGAATAAGTTGTTTATATGTTTATATTATTTTTATTTCCTTTTCTGTTGGGTGTCTAACCCTCCTTTATAAACGTTTGTTACCTTACCTGTTTCTTAATCAGTGGTTTTAAATATTTGTCGGGTACGTCGAGTTATAGTTTTTTTGTTGTTGGGTCAGTTTTTTATCCGTCTTCTAGATTACTCTGTAAAGAGATTTCTTCTGTATCTTAACCGGTTCACTGTGACATTTAGTTTTGTTGGAGTGTAGTGTGACCAGTCTTTCCAGTAGTGTCTTTTTAGACGTTTGCTATTTACGACCTCTCCCACACCCCTCTTCTCTTGGGAGGGGGCTGGGGGGGGTGTGAGGTAACCACCGTCACATGGAACCATGTGGGTGACACCTCTTGTCATAACTCCAAGGAAGACACGAGTCAACGAGTCAGTACGGGTAGAGAAGCGTTGGGGTATCTGACATCGGGTGGTTCGGGGAGACAGGTACCCTAAAGGGTTCAATCTTATGACTTCACCCAATGGTAAAAGAAGAGGTCCTTAGAAGGACTGGGTCCCTCGTATCGGGTAGCGTCCGTTTAAGAAATGGACTCCGTGGATCCTTTAGGGTACTTACAAAGAAATTTTTAATTCATATCTCGATAGTATTTAAGGACGTCAGGGTGAGAACTCGTAAGTAGGTCTCTTTTTGGACCAGACTTTCCTGTACCTAGGATCACAAGTGACGTCGTGACAAATGTTATTGGTTCTGTACCTTTGTTGGATTTATATGTACTTAACATATAAATCTGGTTACTTAACTATCTCTACACCATGTCCATATGTTACCCTATAATGAGTCGGTAATTTCCCAATCTAACCCTCAAACCTTAACTGTACACGTGTGGTGATTTAAATTTTATTTTACGATTTTTAATTTTATTGTATTTTACGATAAGGTACTTCTTTTGGTAAAGGGAACACCTTTTTTTTTTTTTTTTCTGATTTGAGACATCCGTGTCCTCACTTTTTTTGAGTACCTCATAGTATCTCGAATATTAAATTGGTTCCTTCTTTTCTTTTTCTAATTCAATCAAAGATGAACCATCAGTTTTCTTATGAAACCCTCTTGTGTACACTATATGTAGGACCCCCGAGGTCCGTATAAACCTTCTGGTACTTCCTTGACTGTAACCAGGTTTAGTCCCCTACTGTCGAGGTCTCTTGACTGTGAACT
Organism: Capra ibex; assembly: GCA_006410555.1. Taxonomy (NCBI): domain Eukaryota; kingdom Metazoa; phylum Chordata; class Mammalia; order Artiodactyla; family Bovidae; genus Capra; species Capra ibex. The sequence goes on along the minus strand of SJYO01018757.1, from coordinate 29,053,918 downwards.
GAGACAACTAGGGATCAGACCACACCGGTTATTTTATACAATATAAAATACTACACATTTAATTGACACATCCTTGGGTTTAAATCGAGAGTCAAAAATTTTATTTAGAAGAGGAAAGCACCTGAGATTTAGTCTTCAGTTTCAGTGTCTCTGAGAATCGACTATACGAAAGTCGGTTTCGTTTACGATTGTTACTGTCGTTACTACTAGACCCGGGGTCTAGACGGTATAGTGACCCCCAAAGAGGGAAAGACTGGTATGTCTCACTACTAACATATGTCGGGTCAGGAAGGACCACTCTTAACGAAGGTCGACAACGATAACAAGTTAGTGAGTTAGTACAAACTGAGAAATCTTGGAATACCTGACGTCGTACGGTCCTAAGGGACAGGAGGAGATAGAGGGTCTCAAACTGGTTTGAGTACAGGTAACTCAGTCACTACGGTAAGTTAGTGGCGTAGGAGACAACAAGGGAATGGGAAAACGGGAGTTACAAAGGGTCGTAGTACCAGAAAAGATTACTCAGTCGAGAAGGGTAGTCTACCGGTTTCCTAACCTCGAAGTCGAAGTCATAGTCAGGAAGGTTACTTATAAGTCCTGACTAAAGGAAATCCTAACTGACCAAAGTGGAGAAACGTCAGGTTCCTTGAGTATTCTCAGAAGAGGTTGTGGTGTCAAGTTTTCGTAGCTAAGAAGTTACAAGTCGAAAGAAATATCAGGTTGAGAGTGTAGACATATACTGATGACCTTTTTGATATCCAAACCGATCTACTTTGAAACAACCGTTTCACTACAGAGACGAAATGTATACGAGAGATCCAAACAGTATCGAAAAGAAGGTTCCTCGTTCGTAGAAAATTAAAGTACTGACGTCAGGGGTAGGTGACACCAAAGTCTCGGGTTCTTTTATTTCTGACAGTAACAAAGGTAAAAAAGGGGTAGATATCGGTACTTCACTACCCTTGTTACCTTTGTCACTGTCTGAAATAAAAGAACCTGAGGTTTTCGTGACGTCTTTTCGATACTTTTTGGATCTATCATATAATTTTTCGTCTCTGTAGTCAAACAACAACTTCCAGGTATATCAGTTTCGATACCAAAAAGGTCATTAGCAGATACCTACACTCTCAACCTGGTATTTCTTTCGACTCACTGTTTCTTGACTACGAGAACTTGACACCATAACCTCTTCTGAGAACTTTCAGGGAACCTAACGTTCCTCTAGTTTAGTCAGTTAGCATTCCTTTAGTTAGGACTTATAATTAACCTTTCTGTAGACTTCGACTTCGAAGTTAGGAAACCGGTGGTCTACACTTCTTGACTGAAGAATCTTTTCTGGAACTTCGACCCTTTCTAACTTCCACCCTCCACTTCCCCTGCTGTCTCCTACTCTACTAACCTACCGTAGTGTCTGAGTTACGTGTACTCAAACCCGTTCGAGACCCTCAACCACTACCTGTCCCTTCGGACCACACGACGTCAGGTACCCCAGCGTTTCTCAACCTGTTCTGACTTAATGACTTGACTTGACTTGATTACCCTGACTTACAATACAGGAATCAAAAAACTTACCAAACTCAAATTTCGGTCGTAAAAGTGAGAGAAGAAGGTGGAAGTAGTTCTACGAAAAATGAAGAAGTTCAACACGGTATTACCACCACAGTAGACGTATAGACTACAATAACTATAAACATGGGAGTCAAAACTAAGGTCGAACACGAAGTAACTCAGGTCGTAAAACGTGTCAATGTATAAACTTGGGGTCGAGGTACAGAATGAATCCCTTAAATATTGAAGAGATTGTGATAAAATTTTTAAACAAATATAAAATAACTTCCTATTAACGAAATGTCTTAAAACAACAAAAGACAGTTTTGAGTTGTACTTAGTCGGTGTCCATATGTTTGTCGGGGAGGGAAAACTTGGAGGGAGGGTAGAGACAGGGGTAGGGTGGGAAGATCTAATTATGTCTCGGGGACAAACTCAAAGGGCTCGGCATATCGTTTAAGGACAACCGATAGATAAACTGTATAGTAAATTAACCACTCAAAACATGAAGAAGGAAACGTGGAAGTTAGTTTAGTCATTCGATCAAGTAAAATAAGACACTAACTTGAAATAAAGTTTAGGTAACGACAAGAGGTAGGAATGACGGTATCGGAGGAGTTAGTTCAGTGACGGTAGAGAGAAGACCTAAGAAAGTTCTCAAAGGCTTGTGTTAGAATAAAAGGAGGTTAAAACAGGAAAGTTAAAGAAAAAGATGGGACTTGTTATGAGGACGGTATCACTTTCGTGTTTAGAAGTATACGGTGATAAAATTCGTTTTGAGGTGTGACCGGTGGAACAAAAGGAATACATTTTAGGTTTCAGGGATTTTACTGAATGTTACGCGAAGTACTACACTAGAACCGAGTGGAAAGGACGAAATAGAGGGTGGACAGTACATTAACATGACATTCAGTCGATGGTATAGACGGAACTCCTGATATCGAAATAAGACGATCGAGGACCCTGACAACAACCGTCTATCGGGAGCCGACAGTAGGGAAAAGTCTTGACGGAATCGATTTCTCTTAAGAGAGTGTGTTTCAGTATGGTGAGAGGTAAGGGGTTTTATGAAAGTAAGTTACTGACCAGGTGTACCTCTTTACTTCTGGACCAGGGTAATAGAGTCGAACCTTGAGAGACTCCCGGTAGAGTCGAGGTTTTGGGAACACCGAAACCGACTCGGGAGACAGCTGTGACGTAGTGTCGGGTTGAAAAGAGAGGTGAGTCAGGACAAAGGAAGGATTGGAAGGTATGAAGGATCATTTCTTACGAGAGATTATCGGGAGGGAGTGTCATTAGACAGAGTCTTAGACGAAGGACTCCTTAGGTTACACGTACTTGAGACAAAACATGAGGACCGAGACAAATATGACTTATAACAAATTAAAGATCTTACAAACAGAACGAGGGACAATGGAGGAGCGGCCACGAAAGGTCTTATCTTCTTTCCGAAGAGAGTAATAAAGGGGTAGGGGGTTTCAAGGGAAAAGTTACATAAGAGTATCATTGGATGCATAAGAAGTCATATCGTGAATTGTAAGTCGTGATATTGTAGGGATCTGACGTTTGAAATACAAATGAAAGTATAGGGGTCACGAACAGTCTCCAAGTTGTTTATTTACAATTTAAGTAAGTAAGTATTATCCCACCGAAGTAGTCTTCCAGGTTTTAGGTTACCGATTCTGTGCAAGAGGTTGTCACGGCAGACGAACACCAGGTGAGATGATTTCAAGTGGAATGATCCTTAGAGGGAACCCAAACGTAGTGAGTTCAAACGGATGAAACAAGAAAAAAACAGAAAAGTACCAACAGATGGTTGGGGGAAGTGTATTTATATAAATAAGAAATCTGTACAATTATATAAATTGATCAATTTGTATCACAACGGTCGTACCCACGTCAACACAGAGAAACTTCACTAAAATTATATAATAAAAACCGGAGTAGACGAAGACAACTAAAATACGAAGTAAAAAGAGGGGGTTCAAGAACACCTACAACCATTGAGTGAGGATATTAAGGGTACTAAACCGACGGTTATTGTTGTTCCTAATATAATTCTAAAAAGAGAGAACCGAAAAAGACCAAACGTTATTTTGTTTGTTGTAAAAGGTCGACAAGCGACGTCTTTTGACTGCGATTACCTCTCTATCATTCCTTATTCTTCATCTAAGTCTTACGCGCTTTACACTTTTTACTGTGGAGTAATTCTAGACTTTTTATGGACTTCTGATTGATACGAACATTTCGTGAGTAAAGGTAGACGTCTCGTGAGTCCGGAGTCCCGAACAGGACGAGTCTTGGGACTAGTCATCGAAGAGAGTCACGGGGTTTGGTCTCGTATGAAAAGTCAGGAAGGACGAGAATGAGTGGCCATTTGTGAAGGAGCAAATGTGTAAACGGAGGCAAGAAGGGAAAGGAGGAAGAATGGGTGAAGGACATGGAGGACCCGAAGAAGGTGAAAGTGACACGACAAAACAAAGTATTAACAAACTTATAGACAGAGTGATCTGACACTTGATGAGATCCATCTCTGAAATAGAAGACCCAGGGATTGTATGTTTCGTCTCAAGTTTGTGTCATCTATGTGTTATCGATAACTGAATTATTGGCTTATAGGATCTTACAAATAAAAATATCAAGTTTAAATAGAAGAATAATTAGAGTTTTTTCGTGAGCTTGGATTAATTTGTTAATTTTAAAATTTATCAGATCTTTCTACATACGAATACTGTCTAAATTCATTTTAGTAAATGGATACTATCAGTAGATTTAAAAGATCTTTGAGATCATGATCACCACTTTCTGTAGTAACTATATATGGGAGAGTAAACCGTGTATTCACATATAGAAATAAAATATTGATGGGAAACTTCCCTATACTTTGATACAAAAAGTCTATGGTAAATTAATAACTCAACATTTTTATTACAAAGAGGATTTTTCTTTAAAGTTCAATGAAAAAAGATTACTTCTTTACATTATTTTTTACGTAGTAAATTAAAGGAACAAGAATTATAATAAAATAGTTGTCTCCATAACACTTATTATTAAATAAGAAAAGTTAAGTTCCTTACAAAAACTAATGGATATTATACAGGTAAATTGTGTTTTCGTTACTAGATAAAACCCACCCTATTTACAACTTAACCAAAAGATACTATAACGAAAAAAAACGTATTATGAGAATATATGTATACGTGAAGATTTTTAAGATTTGATTTTATATTATAAGCGTATGTTTAAACCTCTGATTAAAGGACTCGTTTGGTTCGAACTTCTGACACCTATGAGACAACAAGATTAGAGTCTCATTGAACGTAAACTGATACTACTCTCTAATAAAGTTGACTATTCCCCTCTTATAATGTAGTGTTCGTGTCAACTTTAAAAATAGAGATCAAGTCTTTGGTCTTTTTTGTGAACGAAAGACATATATATTCCGTATCTACCATTTTCCCTTCACGTCAAAGTCTAATCTTTGTCGGAATTAGATCAAATTACTTTGAGTGTATTCTTGTTGTTTTACTACTCTTTTCAAACCCGACTCTCAAACTCTTGAGGGACAGTGTGTCAAGTCAAAACGGAAAATCACTACTGAACCTTTCTAACAAAATGAGGAGGCCAGAAGCCAAACGTGAGTGAGTAAGTAGGTTCACTGTCTATAAGTACCTTACCGATGAGACACGGTCCTTGGTAAAACCGCACACCCATATCTTATTCCGAGTTCTCCGAGAGTTCCTTAAATATCGGTAGTCACTTTATAAAGACTTTTGTTCGAATATAATGACCTAATAGCAAACATCCGATACATCAGAATTAATAACGTATATACGTCACTTAGAGGATCTTAAGTTAAACTTAAAAGGATAAAACGAACACGGTATATTTTATAAAATATAAATAACCACACCATTCAATATAAGAGGTTTATTCAAAACATGAATATTTCAAACATAGTATATTTACACCTACACACAAGTCAGCAAGTCAGTACAGGTTGAGAAATACTAAGGAACCTGACATCGTGTGGTCCGAGGAGACAGGTACCCTAAAATGACCGTTCTTATGACCTCACCCAACCGTAAAAGATGAGGTTCCCTCGAAGGGGTGGGTCCCTAGTTTTGACATAGAGGACACAGTGGACGTAATCATCCGTCTAATAAATAGTGACACGGTGGACCCTTCGGTAAAAAATAATATTATGTGAAAAACGACACTTTTTAACCTTTTTATGTCTTTTTATATATGGTGTATTTTCGTCGAAAATGAAGATACTGGAGTATTCTTAAAAACAATGTGTACACAAATAGAATAGATGAAAGTCATCAAGTAATCTGTACATGAAAAAACCAATAAAAACGTTTTAAACCTAGTTTTAGGACGACAAAATACAAAAAGAAAATATATAATACTGATTAAATAATAAAGGAGTATATGTTTGATGGTTTGTTTAAAGTTCCTAAAGAAACGGTTAAACCACTTATTTTCCTTAATTAGATAAAAAATTAAATAATGAAACTTGTGGTCACTTTAACTTTATGTAAATTAAAAAAAATAATACTTTGTTCAATTCTTATGTCTCGTATCTATTGTTATATTACTTGTAAGTACATAGGTTTTCATTCGAATTCTTTTTTTCAATGTCTATGTTAAGATCGGAAGTTACATAAGAAGGACCTACGTAAAGATGAGAAAGGAGAGGGGTCTCCATTGGTGACCGATCTTAAATAGTCAGGGTACGTACTAAAAATATGAAATGATACGTTGAATCGCACAAATCATAATCTCATAACTATAGGGTCATCCAATACACAGGACGACGACGACGATTCAACGGAGTCAGCACAGGCTGAGACACTCTGCCGTATCTACCGTCGGGCGGTCCGAGGGGGTAGGGACCCTAAGAGGTCCCCTCTTGTGACCTCACCCAACGATAAAGGAAAAGGTTTTGTACTTTCACTTTTCACTTTCACTTCGGCGAGTCAACACAGGCTGAGAAGCGTTGGTGTGCCTGACGTCGGATGGTCCGAGGAGGCATATACCCTAAAAGGTCCGTTCTCATGACGACGTAGAAAAATTTTCGGGTCAATACAACTAAGCTCGAAGGGTCCACCGTGATCACTACTTTTTGAGTGGACGGTTACGTCCCCTTTTTTCTCTACATCCAAACTAGGGACCCAGTCCTTCTAGAGGACCTCTTCCCGTACCGATGGGTCAGGTCATAAGAACGGACCTCTTAGGGTACCTCCCTCCTCGGACCTCCCGAATGTCAGGTATCACAGTGTTTCTTAACCTATGTTGACTTCGCTGAATCGTACGTACGTAAGTACTTCGAGAACAAGTCATTAAAAGTGTCTAAATACATTCAGATTATGTATTTATATACTTTACATTCACAACTACCTTTAAGTTCACCAAAAGTAAAAGTAATATTCGTTTTTTACGGTTTAACTTGTAAAATTATGTTTAAAGGATACGTATATACTCTCACAGAGGTTCCTTATAGGAATCTTTCTTTGACGACCCAGTATTACGAATGTAACAGTTGAGATATCTATGAAGGTATATCTAAAGGTTTCACTAAAAAAAAACTAAGTGTCAGAGTGTCCATAATATATTCATAAGATATAAAGAATACAGGTACTATTCAGTAAAGTCAACACAGACTGAGAAACGGTAGGGTACCTGACATCGGACGGTCCGAGGAGACAGGTACCTAAGAGGTCCGTTCTTATGACCTTACCTGACGGTACGGGAAGGAGGTCCCCCCAGAGGGTTGGGTCCCTAACTTGGGTTCAGAGAACGTAGAGGACGTGACTTCCTCTTAAGAAATGGGTGACTCGGTAGACCCTTCGGGGATATCAAGAATGTTAACGAGATATAAGATCCTTTAGTAACCGTAATGGTTTAAAATGTATAAACCAATTACACTCCCCACACTTTAGTATAGAGTAATACTGAAACTAAACACTAAGACAAAATTCACCCGGACTCGTAGAAACATGTCAAGAAGACAAATAAGAACTGTGGAGAAGAATTGTAGAAGACGAAGACAATCCAGGTCTGGTAAAGACAGGAAATAGCTCGGGTAGAAATGTACTTTACAAGGGAACCATAGAGATTAAAAGAACTTCTGTAGAGATCAGAAAGGGTAAGACAACAAAAGGAGATAAAGAAACGTAACTAACGACTTCTTCCGAAAGAATAGAGAAGGACGATAAGAAACCTTGAGACGTAAGTCTACGAATATAGAAAGGAAAAGAGGAAACGAAAAGTGAAGAGAAGAAAAGTGTCGATAAACATTCCGGAGGGGTCTGTCGGTAAAACGAAAAAACGTAAAGAAAAGGAACCCCTACCAGAACTAGGGACAGAGGACATGTTTCAGTGTTTGGAGACAGGTATCAAGTAGTCCGTGAGATAGATAGTCTAGATAAGGGAATTTAGATAAAGAGTGAAGGTGACATATTAGTATTCCCTAAACTAAATCCAGTATGGACTTACCAGATCGCCAAAAGGGATGAAAGAAGTTAAAGTCAGACTTAAACCATTATTCCTCAAGTACTAGACTCGGTGTCAGTCGAGGACCAGAACAAAAACGAGTGACATATCTCGAAGAGGTAGAAACCGACGTTTATTATATTAGTTAGACTAAAGTCGCAACTGGTAGACCATTACAGGTACACATCTCAGAAGAGAACACAACAACCTTCTCCCACAAACGATACTGGTCTCGTAAAAGAACCGTTTTGAGATAATCAGAAACGGGACAAAGTAAGGTATAAGGTTCCGGTTTGAACGGACAATGAAGTCCACAAAGAATTGAAGGATGAAAACGTAATGTCAAGGTATCTTACTTTTCCTGTAGAAAAAATCCACAATCAAGATTTTCCAGAACATCTAGAAGTATCTTGACAAGTTGAAGTCGAAGAAGTCGCAATGACCAACCCCGTATCTGAACCTAATGACACTATAACTTACCAAACGGAACCTCTGTTTGTCTCTAGTAAGATAGTAAAGACTCTTACGTAGGTTCGTGACGTAAAGTCTGAGAAAACAACTGGTAGTACCGATGAGGTAAAGAAGACTCCCTAAGGACGGACTTCATCATCTATATTACCAGTAGACTCAATTTAAGTGGGTAAGGTCAGGTAAAATCAAGCGACTAAGGATCTTACAGCTGTAAGTGAGAACGGTAGAGAACAAACTGGTGAAGGTTAAACGGAACTAAGTACCTGGACTGTAAGGTCCAAGGATACGTTATGACGAGAAATGTCGTAGCCTGGAACGAAGATAGTGGTCAGTGTAGGTGTCGACCCATAACAAAAACGCAACCGAGGTAGAGAAGTAAGAAAGATCTCAATAAAGAGGTGACTACAGGTCGTCGTATAACCCGTGGATGACTGGACCCCTCAAGGAACAAGTCATAGGATAGAAGTGTTAGGCCTATTAGTGCTATCACACTAGTGAGTAGATCTCGTCCTGTAGGACCTTACACTTCAGTTCACCCGGAATCTATCGTAGTGATACTTGTTTCAATCGTCTCCACTACCGTAAGGTCAACTCGTTAAAGTTTAGGACTTTCTACTACTATACTTTCACGACGTGAGTTATACGGTCGTTTAAACCTTTTGAGTCGTCACCGGTGTCCTGAGTTTTTCCAGTCAAAAGTAAGGTTAGGGTTTCTTTCCGTTACGGTTTCTTACGAGTTTAACGGTGTATTAACGTGAGTAGAGTGTACGATCATTTCAGTACGAGTTTTAAGAGGTTCGGTCCGAAGTCGTTATGCACTTAGCACTTGAAGGACTAAAAGTTCGACCAAAATCTTTTCCGTCTCCTTGGTCTCTATTTTAACGGTCGTAGGCGACCTAGTACCCTTTTCGTTCTCTCAAGGTCTTTTTGTAGATAAGGACGAAATAACTGATACAGTTTCGGAAACGGACACACCTAGTGTTATTTGACACCTTTCAAGAATTTCTCTACCCGTATGGTCTGGTGGACTGGACGGAGAACTCTTTAGACATACATCCAGTCCTTCGTTGTCAAGCTTGACCTGTACCTTGTTGTCTGACCAAAGTTTGTCCTTTTCCTCACACAGTTTCGACATATAACAGTGGGACGAATAAATTGAAGATACGTCTCATGTAGTACTCTTTGCGACCTGACCTTCTTTGTGTTCGACCTTAGTTCTAACGACCCTCTTTATAGTTAGTGGAGTCTATACGTCTACTGTGGTGGGAATTCCGTCTTTCACTTCTCCTTGATTTTTCGGAGAACTACTTTCACTTTCACCTCTCACTTTTTCAACCGAATTTCGAGTTGTAAGTCTTTTGCTTCTAGTACCGTAGACCAGGGTAGTGAAGTACCCTTTATCTACTCCTTTGTCACCTTTGTCACAGTCTGAAATAAAAAACCCGAATTTTTAGTGACGTCTACCACTCATGTCGGTACTTTAATTTTGTACGAATGAGGAACCTTCCTTTCAATACTGGTTGGATCTATCGTATAAGTTTTCGTCTCTGTAATGAAACGGCTGATTCCAGGCAGATAAGTTCCGATACCAAAAAGGTCTCCAGTACATACCTACACTCTCAACCTGACACTTCTTTCGACTCACGGTTTCTTAACTACGAAAACTTGACACCACAACCTCTTCTGAGAACTCTCAGGGAACCTGACGTTCCTCTAGGTTGGTCAGGTAAGACTTCCTCTAGTCGGGACTCTAAAGAAACCTTCCTGACTACGATTTCGACTTTGAGATCATGAAACTGGTGGAGTACACTTCTCAACTGAGTAACCTTTTCTGAGACTACGACCCTCCCTAACCCCCGTCCTCCTCTTCCCCTGTTGTCTCCGACTCTACCGACCTACCGTAGTGACTGAACTACCTGCACTCAGACTCACTTGAGACCCTCAACCACTACCTGTCCCTCCGGACCGCACGACACTAAGTACCCCAGCGTTTCTCAGCCCGTGCTGACTCGCTGACTTGACTT